>JANHFT010003591.1:117161-134674 GCA_032467955.1 Pseudoxenodon macrops | reverse complement strand
TCACATGACCACACTAAGCCACGCCCACAAGCCACGCCCACAGAACCGGTAGGAAAAATTTTACATTTCACCCCTGCATGCAACAGTATGCACAAATAAATGTTGCTGGTGCTATGTCTCTCTCTTTTTTTTTTTACTGTCTCCTGAAAACAGGTAAGTCTTTCAACACTGATGTATCACTACTGTCATTATCTTAATCATAGCTTTCCTGATTTACTGCTTTAGAGGTGTGAATGCAACCAAGGAATATAAAAAAATAAAATGAAGTCAGTGCAATTATTTTGCCCTTTGTTTTATGTGGTCATGTTTATGGGACATTTCATCTCCTTAAAAAAAAGAAGAAGAATGATTTGAAAAGAAAATGGAATACATTCATTTCAGAATGATTGCTTTGAAAACATTTCAGAAGTCACTCTTGAGTGCCTTCAGGAGACCTCCCTGTTCATATGGTTGTTGAAATTATCTCACCAAGGAAGGAAGGAAGGAAGGAAGGAAGGAAGGAAGGAAGGAAGGAAGGAAGGGTGATGGACATTGTTTATTGTTATTAGAGAGGTCCAGATGAATCTAATTGCAATATGCATCCATATCACATGCATTTGAAAACCAATTTGTTCTATTTGTCCACAAGTTAAGTATTTAAGGAGACAATTCATTATATCCTCATAGTTCTCACCCTCATTGCAACTTCCTCTGAACGATTGATTGAAAGATTTATTATGTGTCATCAAGTTAACATTAGGTCTTAGCAACCCTCACAGGAACATCTTCTCAACTTACATTACAGAACAATATTTGCATACTTGTGAGTAACGTTCAAGAGATAACTTGTAATCTCTCTTTTCTTGTTGTTGTATCCTTACATGGGCTTTGTTCTGTACAACTTCCTCAAATATATGCTTTATTTCTGTCACCTCTATCCCAAATGGGTTCTTTCTTTGTATGCAATTTCATTAAATAGTTTTTTTTTATAAAAACAACGTCTAAGTTATAAAATATTTCAAGATGGCCCCGTCGCTGACTTTGAATCTCACATGCTTATTCATGCCGGGATAACTTCGGATTCTGTTTTATCAGATCATGTCATTTTGCTTCGGAGACAATTTGCAATGGATCTTTTACATCATTACTAGTTTGAGGACTAAAAGCCCCTAGAACATCTCTCACAGGGATATTATTTGGGATTGTTTAATTGAGAATTTGGTTAAAACACTTCTTTCTTTCCTTCCCAGTCACCTCAAACAATCATCCTCATCATCTTTTTCTTCCCCTCTCTCTCTCTCTTTTGCTCTTTTACTAGTGGGTCTATTTTAGGAGCATGGGATGGATTGATTGGCAGATTGCAACTTGCCCCCATTGTTGCCTTCTTACAAAAAGCACCACGGAAAGGGGAGGACCAGACTGGCCCAGCCATTAGCCACAGACTAAGCAGCTGCAGGAACCTAACTTTGCCCTCCATACAGACCAACGTTATGCAGTTGAACAATTGGTTTCTCAGTAGCAGTAAACATAAAGGGAAGGTCACCGAGGTTCTAAAAAGAGGAGCAAAGACTGGTGGGTAATTGCATCGCCACCATCTGAGCGGGAATGCCAGCGAACGAAGATCAGCTGGCAAGAACCGGTTATAAATGCCTATTAGCAAGACAACATACCTCTTTGTTATGACCTGACAAATTGATCTCTCTTTTCTTCCTCTACCCTCTAGACTCCCTTTGTCCTGTTGTATGTTGATCTCTATACAATGCCTAGTTAATGAAAGTGCTCTGCAAACAGACATAGGGAGATAAGGAGAGGTTTGGTGACTGGAGTTTCATCTTTTCATCTTCTAAGAATAACAGGGACGGATGGGCTGAACCTTCACAACTGACAAAAGTAATAATGCAATGCATCAGATGCTAATCTGGGGTTTGAACCTACTGCCACTCACTCTCTGCAGCTGACGATGGGCAAATTTTCTTCATCTTGATTCCGAAATCCACGGTTAATGTCAAACACTGTTAGTGAATATTCATCTGTCCTGAAAATTTTCTCATTGATGCTGCTGGCATATACGTACGCCTAATTATTGGCCCTTGGAAATTTTGGACATTGTGCAAAATCGATTCATGAACCAAGCCTAAGTAGTCCTTTGCAGTCCTTCAATGTGCTTTGACAATTCATTATGTGGTTTTTGGCACTTAACAAGCATACAAACAATAGATAATGTAATACCATCACTTACAAATGTGGGTATTTTGGGGAAAGCAGGATTGAATGGTGTGATGGCTTTTCTGACATTCATAACCAATCAAATAACTTTATATGGATATTTATATCACTTTATTACTTGTTCGAGCTTTTCTGGGATAGGAATTGACTGATGTTTTAGGCTTCAACCATGATCTTAGCTTCTTTCTTCAGATCAACCACAATCCTTATCTAGCCTAGTATGTACTCGTAGCTTAAACTCAGTTTTAAATGTTCTGTAGTTGGGACAGATGTATTTCTCTTGACAGTGAGTGAAAGCATGACAGGCCATTTAATCAGATCCAATCTTCTATGTCAGTGATGGTGAACCTTTTCCCTCTTGCGTGCCAAAAATGGCGGCACATGCATGCATGCATGCACCCATGTGCCAACATGCAACCCCCCCACGCATGCTGCACTGCGCATGTGTGCGCGCGCCACCCCATGGGGCTGTTTTTTGCCCTCTAGAGGGTGAAAAACGGCCCAACAGGACTTCCTTTTTGCCCGTTGATTTGTTTTTCACCCTTTGGAGGCTTCAGGGAAGCCTCCTGAACGCGAAAAATGATCCTACGGGCAAACCAGAAGTTCGGGAACGGACAATTGAGAATTATAATTGGGCAGCAGCCAGAAGTCTATAAATTTCCAAGAATTAATCTAAATTTCCATATACTTCAGAATTGGTTTTCTGAAAACAATTCTTGTTCTAAAAGAAAAATGCAACTGAGCAAATGACAATGATATGAACTGCATTTTGAAGATTATAGATCTGTAATAAAAATGTAACAATAACAAGATACAAAAACAATTTCATCTCTTTGTAATTTAACCAAATAATCAGGTCAATTCAGCCCCAATGGATAAATAAACTTCACTACGGTATTTTATTCCCATAATGGCCAACCAAAAGCCCACTATATATTAATTGTTTCTATAGCTTAAAATTTAGGACGATAGTGCCACCTCATTAACAATTACTGATAATTATATTTCCTATATTGTCTGATGTTCTTTTTAAAACATCACATTCAACCAATGTTTTACCAATACTGTATCAAACTATTCGTTCCTCAAAGAAAAATAATATTGATGATCAAGTCAGTTATTTCCTTCATTTTGTTCAGTATTATGCAGAGGTGGTATTCAGCAGGTTCTGACAGGTTCTGGACAACTGGTAGCGGAAATTTTGAGTAGTTTGAAGAACTGGCAAATGCCACCTCTGGCTGGCCCCAGAGTGGGGTGGGAATGGAGATTTTGCAATAGCCTTCTCCCAGGAGTGAAGACGGAATGGGGATTTTGCAGTCTCCTTCCCCTGCCACGCCCACAGAACTGGTACTAAAAAATTTTGAAATTCCACCACTGGTATTATGGTGTTACTTGAGATGAGTTAGAGCCAGTGACTCTTGTCGAAGTAGACAGGATTCTCCAGACTGTTACTTTGGCAAATCGTTTACTAGATATAGCTTTCTTTTGAATTGTTAAGGTAGTTAAAAAGCTCTAGATGTGTCATGCTATGGTGTCAGCTTCCTTGAGACAGGGATGGTGCTTCAGCTTTGAAAGAGTCGGTAGTGAACCTCTTCCTCAAAAAGTCACTTTACATCAAGAAATTCTGGACAATTATTGTTCTGTCTCCAGTCTTCCTATTTTAGGGAATGTTGGTGGTAGAGTGTTGAATAACCATCATAGAGAATTTTGGAGGAAGCAGATAATCTGGAACCATTTCAACTTTGAAACCATGATTTAGCGTGAAGACAGCATTGCCGTTTTTTACTGGAAACTAGAAATAAACCTAAATGTGGGCCAGTTGCCATCAAAATGTGATTACGTAACCATGGGGCTGGAGGAGGGGGCATTAGAACTTTGAAACCAAGTTGTAAGTGGCTCTGTGGAGGTCCATCATAACTGTCATGGCCCTGTTGGAGCCTGAGTCCATGGAGAATGAGCCAGAACTGGGGCCGATGGAGGTCAACGGGGTGACCTCATTGGCTTCAGAGGAACACGGGGAGCAGGACGAGGCCGCCTCGGAGCCCTCAGGCTTTGGACGGCTTGCAAGCAGGGAAGAATGGGGGCAGGACGACTGAGACAGGGAAAAGAGAGGGCAGGCAGTGGAGATGTGGAGCGACAGAGTTTAGGCGACGAGGAAGGATTGCCCCCTCCTGATCCCCGAGCAGAGAGTGGAAAGCAGCGCAGACCCAACGACTTGGCAGGAGAGTGCACTGCCGCTCTTCACAAGGCACACCTGAGGACTGAGATTTGAGATGCTGTGGGGAGGGGCGCTTGTTGGGAACATGTGCTGAATTCATGTTTTGTGTGCCGTTGCCTACTCCTGGTTTTCGCTGGACTTCTTGTCTTATTACTGCCTTTGCCTCACTGGACTTCTTGCCTTGAAGCCGTTGTGCTAACAGTGTTTTGCTGGACTACTCACAGCCAGAGGCTACTGGAGGTGTGTGTGAATGCTTTGCTCTGAGACTTGCCATAAGTGTGGGAGTATTTGGGGGAAAAGTTCGAGCAGTAAAGGGGAGTTCAAACTATCAGCTGGCTGTGTTACCTCCATGAGTCATCACAATAACAGTTGTAAGTTGAGGAGTGTCTGCAGCTAAAAATATATTCATATACTGACTCAGTCTTGATTTCCCAAAACAATTTCTAAAGATAATAGAAAGATCTCCATGTCTCTAAAATATATTCATTGTTCACAGAATATAAGCATACAACCCAATTTTAAAATGTAAGAGTATTTAAAACGTGTGTGTGTATGCATAATCAAGTTGTTTCCCCCCCCTTCCAGGATGCATTGATGCTTTCAGAAAAAAAGGAACTTAATCCTTTGTTCATAAACTCAATTCTATTTGATGACTTCTCATCTAGAAATTTCCAGATATGTTCCTCTGTACTGCTAAGACTCAAAAGCTGTGCTAGGATAGATACAATAACAGTATGTATTTATTTACTAATATCTGTAAAGGGGGTTAAAAACAAAATATACACAATTATTTTCTTATGCTTAATACAGTAGTCAAAATGGATATGAAATCCTTATGCAGAAATTTATGACATTCTGGAAAAACTGACTTTGAAAGAGTAAGATAGTCGTATGAAATTATGCAACTAGGACAGTGGTATGAAGCAGTATTTTTCGTCACCCTATCTGGAGTGACTTTAGGTTTAAAGCAACTTCAACATATCCAGCACCAAGGAATAAGACAGTAAAATTGTTTATCTTTTTCCTCACAAATTTTGGAAGTAGATTTTCAGTGCTTTGAAAACCAAATAAACTTCACATTGTATTGCATCTGATTGCTGGAACCTAATATCGTGATTACATGACAAATGTGAAGGAATTTGTTTCTTAATTACGTAGCAACGTAAAATGCCATAATAATTTTTTCACCATGGTGCCCTAACATTGTACTGATATTTAGGAATCAGTTGTTACCATTCTCCTCTATAGGAATACTTAAAAGAATGGTGTCACAAATGCTACTGAGATATGAATGAACTATTTTTGCCACTAAAATGCTGTTTCTTGGAGCGTTTTCAATGAGATGATTTGCAGCAAATGTGATATTTTAGTTTATAGGTTCATTTAGAATGTATAGCTTCATTTACTATGAAGTATATAGGGTTTTCATTTTGTAAGCTACAGAGCCTCTTGAGCTGGCACTATTAAAATGATGTACAGATAAATTAAGTAAATAACATTACTCATCAATACATTTATGCCATTTTTCATTTCTTCACAAATTTATGTATTGTTTTTCACTTAACATAATCAAGGACCAGGATGCTTACAGGGAGCTCCTAAAAGCCAAACCAGTTTGCAAGAAAAACTTTATTTATAAAAAAAAGAAATTGGCATATTTCTTCCTAGTAACTGGATAGGGATGTGGAGGCTAAATTTTAAAAGAAGAGGGAGTGAAGCCACTATTTCTGCAGTTAGGGTTGTAGTAGGGTGCAAGAGACCTTCACAATAAGAGAAATAAGTCACTTCACAATCTGACTCATCCCTTCCCTTTCTTTCATAAAGCCAAATGTCAGATGCCAAGTAACAGAATAGGCAGCCTTCCCCATCTGTATGTTTCTGCCACTTGTTATTCAGATGAGAGGCAACTCTTTATTTATAGGCTCAAGCAGGAAAGCTTATTTTATTCAAACGTTTACTGTTTTTTTTAAAATTTACATAGATCAGATCTTACTGGGCCTGATTCTTAAAGGATTAACTCTAAGATGAGCAGTTTCAAAAATACGTATAGACTGAAGCTTTAAAAGAATGCAAATATGAAGTCCATAAATGGGTTTTAAAAAAGGAAAGCACAAGTTAAGATGCATGCCTCTAAACTTTTTTATTAATTTTTTTCCGTAAGAGCTGGAGTATAAACTGCCCATTAATTCTCACTCCCTTTTAGCTCAAAACATAGTCCTCCTCTTTCCTATCTGATGAGCAGGGGAAAATATTAACTTTTTATTTACTACAATTTAGGGCCCAAAGTATTGTTACCACCCAAAGAAGCTTTTGCACATGCGCCTTACAAGCATTCTGTTTAAAATGGGCAGAGAGAACCGAGCGGGCTGCTTCTTTACGCAGACCATACCACTATATCCATGTTCAGAAGGGGGATACGTAGTTTACACTTTTTTTCCTACTGGGTGTCAAGTCTTCCCATCTAATTTTCTGCAGCGGCCACGAACTAATATGACTCTTTATATTGTGTACTTTGAGGTCAAACAGTAAGATTTTAAAATAAAAGTATGTGAAACGAGGCCGAAACTTTCTTTCCTCCCCTCTTCTTCAATGGTTCCTTCGGCTGACAGCAGTCACGTCTGGAAGAGGCGGGGCCCTAGCTCCCTTACGCTATCCCCGGCTCCGGCATCCGTGTTGCCGTGCTGTCGCTGCCTTCCCAGATAGTTCGGCTTCGGTCCTGTGTTGAATCGAATCTATCCCTCCCGCCCCCACCACAAGGGAGCCACCTTCAGACGACTTCATGGCGTATAGTCAGGGAGGCGGCAAGAAGAAAGTCTGTTACTACTATGACGGTGAGAGAAGGGCTGAGTGGGGCGAGGCTGCAAGGGAAGGGGTGTAATATGCACAAGAGCTGCTGTCCTTCTGTCTGTCCACTTCAAACCCCCTCCGCTCCCCCCCCCCTCACCAATTTTAATCGTTGAAGGGTGTTCGTTGGTTGCGCTCCTCGCGTCGCCCCTCCCATATACCCTCTTGTCCTCGCGCGCCTTCTTTTTTTTTTTTCCGGCGCACGCGCCACAGGCAGTCCCTCCCCCTAGTTTGTCTGGTACTGTTGCTTCTACCTATTGTGTCTGCCTAGCGTGCATTTTGGATGTGCGACGCGGTTGGCTGCTCTTCTCCTTTGTGATATCTGCTCGCCCCGCTCTTTTCTCCTTTTCCCTTTTGTTTTTTACCCTTGCAATCTTTCTTCCAAGCTACACCTCAACTTAATAGCTATTTTGCAAAGTCCGTGCATAACCTTGTATGGAAAGCCGGTGGCTCTTTTGCCATTTCACCCCTCCCTCCCTCCCGTTCCCATTTTGTCGTTATCCCATTTTGACTATAACTCCGAAAGAAACGCGTTCACTGCTGCAGATGGGGATTGCTCTCTGTATGGGACTGAGAACTCAAGGTTGCAGAAATAAACCCGTATTAAAACACAAAGCTCTATCCTCGGAAACGCTGTGAAGGGTTTGCAAAATAAATACCATTGGCAGGGACATTTTTTTAAATTTAACAGGATATTTTTCTGATCATTAAATAATTGTTTTTAATGTTTGGGCAGTTAAAGATTGATGCAAAACTCTTAAAAGTTTTCAGATTGTTTTTGAAAAGGAAGGTAAAGGTTTTAATTCCCATTAAAAGGAGACGTGTAAGATTGTGTCCCCCATCAAAAAGCTTCAGAGCCGAGTCCATTTACAAAACAGCATTTACGAAACTCAAAAATTAAAAATGTACTATTTTTATGTTCATACCCAAAATAAAAAAAATGTTTTGGTGAATTAGAATATATAATAGAACATCTGAGCTAATCAATAGATCAACTATTTCAGTTTGAATTTTTTCAATAGCTATTTTTCCCCCTCAGATAAATTGATGAAGCCTCACAAACTTAAGTAAAAGAATAGTAAAACTATCTGCTTGCAAAGACTCCAAGAAAGAGCAAAAAATGATTTTTTTGAGGAAACTACTGAGAAGTGTGTTTAGAATAATTGTTAAAATCTGAATTGGAAACAAATATTCTAAGAGTAAAATGATTCTCACAATATGAATACAGTGATATGAGATATCACTGTAACTGCTGTTTGAATAATGATGGCAGGGCACAAATTAAAGATGGGCTGTTCCTAATGATCATGCTGAAAAGTTATCCTCGAGTCCTTGAATCTCCTAAAAAGTATTTTGCCATAAACTGTGTTGTCCTGACTATTGATTTTTATTCTGCTTCAGGAATCAAAGTGGCAAGTTGGTTTTGCTGCCCTTATAGCTTCAAGAAAATAAAATGCAGATTCTCATAACTTTTTTTCCCTCTTGGCTCTTAATGGGAAAAATTCTCTCCTGAATAGGTGGTGGGGCAGGGTTGAGGGAGCATAAGTGGGTACTGCGGATGTAAGTATTCATATTGCCTGAGTTATTGGCTCCTTGAGGTTGTGACTGGTTAGTCTGGGCTATTGTGAACATGACTCTTCTGAAAGTACATTAAACTTACGTTAAAAATAACCCAGACAACAGGTTGCAGGATTCCTTGTTTCTTTTATGCTCACTGTTATTCTTGATCCTTGTCTCCTTGTGTTTATTGCTACTTGTGCATTCTGAATTTCTCTGTCACTCAAAAGTGAGTAAAAATAAATATATCTTCTTTCAGAAATACAGGTTCATATAAAGCGTATATAAAACTTTAAAATCTCTTCAGAAATCACCAACCTGATGTACCAGAGGCAATTGTCTCTGCACAGCCTATCATGCAGCCAAAGCCAAAATAGCTATGTAACCAATTGGTAGGAAGTATGCTTATAGCAGCCTAAAAGACTAATAGGAGTTAAGCAGATCATAAGTCTTGACCGCATCAGCAATCATATTGTTAGTGAAGTGTGACAGATATGTCCACAGTGAAAATTATATCAGAAGATGAGGCATCCTCTACTTTGAAACTGTGACAGCTAAAAATGATTGGGCTAGAGATGAGATACAGGCAATGTCATGAGAGCATATCATTTAAAAATATTCAATGAACCATGTTCATGCTATGATTAAAGGAAATGAGAATCAGCCTTATGCTGCTCTTTAAAGTAGAGATAATTGCCCAAATGAAATTCTGCAGGTTGTGGCTGATCAGTTTGAATAAGTTGTTGCAAGCTGATATAGTGTGAAATTTTTTTTAGTCTTTTTGTGCTCACTATGGAAAGAAATTAAAACTTGGGGCACAAATGCCTTGTATGTTCTATGAGTGAATACTTTTCCCAGAATCCCAAATTGACAAGGATCATTAAAAAAAATAGGATAAGGTGTCAATATTGAAATTATTAATGTAGAAAAATAAAATATCTTTCCTGTTTAGATCTTACTGGGGAGGAAAAGCTTAGATTAATGCAGAGGCTTCCTTATTTTTCAATTCACAGTACCCTTAATATGTTAATAATACTTTCATGGTACACAGTGGTTCTCAAACTGTACTGTGGTGCCTCAAGGAAGGTAAGGAAAGTCTCATTAATTAGGTAGTAAAATATCCTATGGTGCCCTTGAGAGTTTATTGAGGCAGCATTGTGCAGTTTGGGAACTACAAGATTAGTGGTTTCTCAGTATTTTATCTAAAAAACTAGATCTAATGAGAAGTGTAGTAGAATCTTGAATATATACTCACCATTTTCAAGAAGATGTGGAATTGCTTTGAAGTTTTGAACCTTATTAATATCAACAGAAATATGCCAACCTACACAACAAGACTAGTAAATATTCTAACCAAACAATGTCAGCACCTCTGGAGATTTGAAGAGATCAGTCTACATACCAATATCCGAAAAGGAGATTTAACCAATTACTATATGCTTTTTCTGCTACTATTTTAAAAGCAATTTTAAAATATTTTTAAAAAGATCAATAGTAAAGAAGCCAATAGTAAAGAAATAGGTACTTGAACTTGCTATAGCAAGATAAAACTTCCAATGAAAGTCTTGGAAAAGATAATCAGAGTTTAGGTTATGTACTGTATTTTTTTGAGTATAAGAAATACTTTCTCCCCCCACTAAAAGAGGGTAAAAATTTGGGTGCGTCTTATACACCGAATGTAGCCTTGCCCACCCGCTAGCCCCCACCCTTCAGCCTCTGCACAGCATATTTTATACCCGTTCCAGGCTGCAGGGATTGCCACAGACCATTGCCCCCCTCCTTGGCTTGAGTTTTTGGCCTCCGAAAACTCTGTTTGAGAGGCTGATTTTTCAGCCTCCAAAAGCCCTTTTCAAGGCTGTGGTGATCATCAAAGCACATTGCTGCTGATCACCACCTGAAAACACGACATGCAGAGGCCAAAAATGGGACACACATTCACAACCAGTGAACCTGTTGCTAAAGTTCATCTCTGGAAACAGCTGATTGGGAGTATTGGGGAGGCTGATCCACCCACCAATCAGCTGCTCATGCTGAATCAGGCTAATGTGCTGAAGCTGACCAGGCTGTTTGCTAAGGATGCTAGCCAGATGGATGCTGTCAGGCAGAATTTTTTTCTTATTTTCCTCCCCAAAAACTAAGGTGCATCTTATACTCCAGAGCATCTTATACTCTGAAAAATACGGTATGTACTTACAAAGATCAGAACTGTATAGATGATGGCTTTCTGTGTGACACCATACAGAAGTAAAACTTAGGAGTTTCAAGAAGCTGAATAGAAAGAATATTAACATTTTTGAACTTCGATGTAACAAAATAACAAGAGTTGGAAGGAACCTTGGAGGTCTTCTAGTTCAACCCTCAGTATTGTCAAGAAAACAAGCAAATTGTCATAGAACAAATCCATCTTGAGTTCTTACTTAAGGTACAAATGACCACAAATCAACATATTCTGAATGCACTGTGTTCATCTCTCTTGAGAAGTCCATAATGCTGGGAAAAGAAGGAGCTGATTACAACAGTAGTGGCTGTACCACTGGAAAACCTGAAGGCTGGGATTGAAAGACATTGCCCTGGAGAAAAAGTGTTGTTAAGAATTCTTGCTAATTTGATATAATAAAATTCTTAGAGAAGTAAAGGAGAATAAATTAGGAAAAATATTTTATATAAAAATTAACATTTTATGTTTATGTTCCAGTATTATGGAATTGAGAATCAAAATAATAATAGACTTTGAGTCTGATTCATTGCATATTTACTCCATTCTAACAGTAAAAATAATAATACATTGTTGTACTTGTGATGTGGAATGGCATGCTAAGTTGTAGAAAGAAAGTTGACCTGTTTTTGGATTCTTCGCTTAAAATTCCCTTCAGTAATTTCCTAAGAAAAAAAAAAAAACAGTTTTATTGTTGTCTTTATTTTCTAAATCACTGTTTTGTTTAAATAACTTAGAATGAATGGGTAAATACATTAGCTTCAATTCAAATAAATGCTTGGTAAGCATTTAAAACCAAGAATTCCATGATCACTGAGAAAAACTTTGCAAATATAATATAGCTAGTTCTTGACTTACGACTATTTGTTTAATGACAGTGCAGAGTTTATGATGGCACTGAAAAATGATCTTCCTCAAAGTTATGACTGTTACACCACCCTCTTTGTCAGGTCATCGCAGTCTAGATACATGCAACCATTTGTGATCTTCCCAGCTGTCTTCTGACAAGCAATATCAAAGGAGAAGCCTTGTTTGCTTAATGACCACAGTAAAAATGATTGTAAATGGCTCCGCTCACATGGTGGCTCACTTAACAATTCCATTGCATGGTGACTGAAATTCCAGTCTCAATTGTGTTCATATATCAAGGACTGCCTGAAGGCTAGAGAAGATATATTTCTCTCATGCAGCATAAATATTCAGCTTTCTATCCATTCTCTGACAGACTAATAAAATTATTTGCAGGCTGGTTGCTTCACCTCCAGAGGGGAAAATGTTAGAGAACACCAGTATATTGAAAGGCTCAGAACATTGGATTTTGTTGCTTTTTCACCAGATTTGAGGTCTCTTCTTCCACTACATAGCATAATTTTTCCCTCAGTGTGTTAGGGGAATACATTTCAAACCCAATGTCCCTTCTGCTTGCAACCTTCCCTGCTGGCTTCCCAGGTAAAAGGTTTGCCTTTCTGGGTAAGCCAGCAGAGAAGATTGCAAATATACTCGATCACAGGACACTAGATAATCAGTTGTACATGTGAACAGGTTGCCAAGTCCCCAAATTGTAGTAATTTGAGTGGAGGGCAGCTCGAAGTTTATGACACCTGGAAATGCTTTACAGGCTATAAAGCACCTGTTCCAAAGCCATTGTAACTGTAAATGCTTGTTAAACAATGAATTATAAACCAAGTACTCTCTGTATTGATTAGGGCTTAAGAATTAAAGGGATAATAGCATACTTCATCAATTTATTTCATTTAATATGCTTACTGCTTAATTGAATAAACTAAATGCAGTTTACAGCTTTTCTTAAACATTCCTGTTTTGAATATGAGATGAGAATAATATCACCATTTGCCTTAGGTTCAAATAATATTTTGCACATGCAGATCACACAGCTCATCTATCAGCTTTGCACTAGAGAGAGTATGGGCATTTTCAGAATGTAGAAGAAAATGTCAAGAACATGTTATGTAAGTTTTGTACCTTTAGTCTGCATGAAGATTGTGATGGCAACAAGTAATAACATAACATGTGCCATAATTCTGTTTCAAACACTGTTAAGCCATCAATTATTGGTAGTTATCGGTACCACTGTTTCTTCCAGTGTCTAGAATATGTAAATGAGTTGCAATGTTTGCAATCCTGCATAAATTCTTAAGGCTTCCAAACCCCAATGAGTTTTTAGTTTTGTTTGTTTTAAATGTTCACTAACAAAGTGATACTCAAGATGACTGGTGAGTGTATCATAAAATTTAAAATTAGAAAAAAGTTTATAATTTTAAGTTTAAAAGTTTAAGTAATAATAAGCAGGACTTTTTTTGGTTCTAGGTGACATTGGAAACTATTATTATGGCCAGGGACACCCAATGAAGCCTCACAGAATCCGTATGACACACAATTTATTGTTAAATTATGGCTTGTACAGAAAAATGGAAATCTATGTAAGTATACATTTATTGCTATCACTTAAAAGTCAGTGATCAGTAAAAAATATAGCTCTACAAATAATAGGCTGTTCACCTTGAATTTTAAACTCCGTGCAACATTATACTTTATTGTGGAGATACAAAGTCTTTTTTAGAATGATATCACGTCAGAATAAGAAATCTATGATCTGGTGGGACATAGATTTCAAACTCATGTGATCTGTCCTGCCACAATGCTTTAGGTGAACACTATAAGTAAAGTCCATCTCAGCTACTCTGCACCTTCTCTGACAGGGACAGAAAAGAGGCACCCAACTCTGCTTGTAGGAGGTGTGCTGTGTAGCAGCATGCATTCTGGAGAGAGAGAGAAAATATATGGATATGGATATTTGCCTTTGTTCATGTAGAAGTTCATTCAAAAGCAGCTACACCTGGACATTTTATACTTTTTTTTTATTG
The DNA here is from genome assembly GCA_032467955.1 of Pseudoxenodon macrops. NCBI lineage: Eukaryota > Metazoa > Chordata > Lepidosauria > Squamata > Pseudoxenodontidae > Pseudoxenodon > Pseudoxenodon macrops. The sequence continues at coordinate 120,750 of JANHFT010003591.1, read as the reverse complement.
GAAAGGGGAGGTGAAGGTGTTCCATGTTGAATGAGTCAAAATGGGTCTGGAAAAAGAACTCCCAGTATCACCTTGAAAAGATAAAGGCATCCCATGCAAGGAAGTGTAGGAGATAATTGGAGGTTGTACACTTCATGTAATGGTTTTCTTTCTGCTGAAAGTATTTTATTTTCCCCTATGGACTTTGTGGCCTTGTTCTTTAAAACTTTATTTTAATTATTTGATATATACTTGATACAATGTATGTTTTCTTTTATGATAAAAATACTTTGTATTTAATCTATACTTAATTTCTACTATATTATAAAATACGTGCAGCAACTGTTATATTTATGTGGCAAGGACAAAATTGAAATTATTAATCTATTTCTTTGTGTCAGTTTAATATGTCTGATGAAATATGTCTTTACTTAAAATACTGCTAGCTCTTTTCCTGTAGTACAGCCATGTCAATCTTGTTGCTTATTAGCGCCCCCACAAAGCTACAGCAGAAGAAATGACTAAATACCACAGTGATGAATACATCAAATTCCTTCGTTCAATAAGACCTGACAATATGTCTGAATACAGCAAACAAATGCAGAGATGTAAGTCTCCCATTGATTTTAAATAAAAGAATAGCATAAGAAATGTTATGTCTTGCATACAAAGAAAATCTGATCTCTGTTTGTAAAGCAGTTAATATTTCTTCAATATTACAGAATTGGTTTAAGGAAGAAACTTACAAAATATTTTATTACTTATTGAATTTGGGTATGATTGTTAGCATTTTCAGTAGTTTATTTTTTTCCTATTAATATGGAGAATAATCAAAACGTTGTTCAAACAAAATGCTCCTAGTTACCATTTTGTCATTTAAGGACTGAAAGTTATTCAATTGGAATTCAGTTTTTTTTCTCTAGTTAAAATGAACTTTGAAGCAGTAATGCATTTCTGTTGGAATAACCGTATTGCTTCTAATCACCGTTAATTTAAAAGAGGCAGAAAGCAACTATTTCCTTTAGTCATATAGTTATTTCCGTAGCACCAGCATGAACAGGAAAGGATAAAATAAATAAAGGGCAACACTATGGGATTTAGTAGCATTAATCTTTGTTAATGATGAAGTTTCAAATGCATGAAACTAAACTCATTTAAAGGGAAGATTTCTACTCTGCAGTTTAGGATTATTATGCATCAGAGGAGGAAAGGTGTAGTTCTTAAACTTCCAAGTGTGAATATATTTTTAAGTTTGTTAGAGCAGGTAATCAACAGTGCAGTATCTATGGTAGTGAAGTAAAATTACAAAACAAAATTAACTTATATAATAAATGAATACTGGTAATGTGACCTCAGTTGGAATATTAGTATTTGGTTTTTTTAGTTTCTTAATGTCAAAAATTATTAGCAAAACAAACCTAAAATATGTGCATGTTCCTTGAGAGAGAATTTTAGATGATTAATGAAAGTTTCCTTTATTAGTTAATGTTGGAGAAGATTGTCCTGTGTTTGATGGACTGTTTGAGTTCTGTCAGCTGTCAACAGGAGGATCTGTAGGTAAGTTTATTCTCCTTAGTTCTTTTTCTTACTTATTGATTTTTCAAAGTTTTGTCAATTAAGTAGCACTAACAGTGTTACTTTAGGTATCTTTTCATGTTCTATCTTGGGTAGATTTTTAAAATTTCAGCTGACCTTTCTCCCTGTTAGTGTGATTGGCATGTTCTTCCTGTGTGGCAAAGGGACTTCATGGGATGGCTGACTATGGGCTGGGGCAGCTGCCCTCACTGTATCAATGCGATTAAAAAGCAGGGGCAATGGGGCTTGAGGTAGCACTCCTTAGTAGAAGTAGAGGCTCGGAGGGAGTAGCAGCAGACTGTCCCAATGTATGCTTCTAAATAGTGCCACTTTGCAGGACATCCAAAAGGACAGAGATTGGGGGGGGGGATTGATAGTGGTGTTGAACAGGGTTGAAAAACCAAGGCTTGGCCTGAATAAAACCAAACTGGGAATGGCTTGGATCAAGTTGGGTATATATTGCCTAACAGCTATATGGGATTCACTAAACTCTAATTCCTAAGTGGGGTAGTCAAGTAATGTCTCATTTAATGACCTCATTGCTTAATGATGAAGTTACTGGTTTCAGTTGTGGCCATTGAACCACAATCTGTATGTGATTTGCAACACAGCAGCAGAAGTGCTTAAAAACAAACCTATTGAAATTCAAGCCAGAACACAAATGTGTTAAGTGAAACTCTTATTTTTCTTGCTAGGTACTATATCTTGTCTTTTTAATTTCTGCAAAATATTTTTAACTGCATTTTCTCATCATGTTTCTTTAGCTGGAGCAGTAAAATTGAATAGACAACAAACAGATATGGCTGTTAATTGGGCAGGAGGACTTCATCATGCTAAGAAATCAGAAGCATCTGGTTTCTGTTATGTCAATGATATTGTGCTTGCCATTCTTGAGTTATTGAAGTAAGTTCTTGGTACAGCTATATACATAACTTACCCAATAAATAAGTTGAAAACATGAGCATTGCATTGAAAGTGAGTATGTTGAGCAAAGAAATAGCAGTTAGAAAAGGAGTTTTGGTAGCTTGAGTTCTCCTTTATGCATCCTTTCTAAATAACTTAATTTAAAAATGTTACGCTCTGCTCCAAAACTATTTGACTGTAACCTTATAATTAGTGAAAGTGAAAGAACAGTTATAAGAAGCCTGTATCTCCAATCATGTGATAGCTGTAGTCTTTCACAGTAGACAATTCTTATTAATGCTTTTATTGACATGAATGTTTTTTAAGTATAGATAATTGTTATACCTTTAGCCCAGTCTATTATGGGTTGGTCTAATTTATTATAATAGCTCTATTATAATTTTAATAATTTAACAGCTAAATTTGGTTTCAGATATTTCTTGATGTCTGTAAAGTCTTTCAGTGTATCTGCACTTGGTGTTCTCATTTTCAGTAATAATTTCTTTATGAATTCATAATCCAAACCAAATTGGCTAAATCTGTTTATTTCAGATGTATAAAAATGCAAAATTATGTTACTATAAAATTAAGCTGTTAGTTAATTTAAAATAGCTATTTTACTTATTTTGGATTAGCAAATACAAGTGGGGAAAGTCCAGCTCCTTAAATCTAAGATTGTGAATATTATCATAAGTAGATCATCATAATAAAGGTGGAATTTGCAAGTTATCCATTAAATTATCATCAAATGCTTAAACTCTTACCAAACTCAAACATGGTTATAAATACAGATGTATAGGTGTATATTTAAACACTACTTTTTCAGTATCTTAAAAATATATTCATGGGCAACATATCAAGTAGAAATTACCCATAACCAGAAATTGAAGCTTAAAGAATTTCTGTGTAAATGTAGATATGCATATTTATTTTCTCTTCCAAAAGATGAAAAGGCTAATTGGTATTATATAATTAGAATGTCAACAGCTTCACATTAAAGCAGTGGTTTTTTTTGGGGGGGGGGAAGCATCATAGCAACAGGGCTAATTTTTAAAGTCAAAATGATGCAAAATATATATTTTCCTAGTTATATTTTTTGTTTAAATTGAAATGTACAGAAGACTTAATTTCA
>JANHFT010003591.1:92245-106505 GCA_032467955.1 Pseudoxenodon macrops | reverse complement strand
CCACAATTTTCTGAAGGTGAAATATATTCCTTAAACATATGCCAAGCTTAAAGCACTCACTTTAGCCCATAAACGTTCTCCAGAATCAAAAAATGAGTCCAGCTTTCATCCCAAGCCATTTGTGGGCTCTTGAGAGCACAGAAAGGATGTTTATAGCCTGCATTCAGATTCTAGATTGTACTTTTTGTATAATAAGTGAAAACAGTATTCACATGTGACCTACATTAATAATTTGTCTTTTTTTTCTGCTCCCCGCACCCAGCACAAAATCAGAACAGCTAAGCAATCCTTGAACATAAAGCCTTACAGTATGTCAATCAAAGGAACCAATACCATAATGAGAAAAAAATACTAAGAGAAGCTTTTCGTACTGGAAGAGACTTTTTATTTTCATTTAGTAGAATTTGGCATGGAGCATATTTATTTTCAAACAACTGTGTTTTGCTTTTTGGCAACTTGTATTGTGAATTCCCCAATTATGATACAAAATTTGTTCCTTCCACCAGGCTTTATGTAATACTATTTAAAATGGATGTGAGTTAAGATGTAGTTAAACGTCTAAACTGATCTATTAAAATTTCCCTTTTCCCGGATTGATTTTATCCCCTTTTTGTAATTATATCTTTATTAAAAAACAAACAAACTGTACTTGGCTGATTTGTCTATTATTACCTAGTATATACAAATGTATGTATCACACTACAGTTATGAAAAAAACTGGTTAACCTTGAAATTGAAGTTTGGTCAAAAGTATTTTGGTTAATGCCCCTGCTTTAAAATAATTGGCATTGGATAAAACTGTGCACTTAGGTCTAAAGATCTATGACTATACAATAATTCACAGAACTCTTTTTATCTATCTTCTGGTAGGAAAGTTTTGTTTTCTATTTCCCCAAATCAATGCAGTCTTTACTTATGTAGAAGCGTACACCATACAGCTGGAGAGCAGTATCTTTCTTTCTGCTGACAATCACAGCCTACTTTTGGGGGAGGGGCAGATCAGGTGAGCATTCCAGATGTAACATATAAATATTACCTATGCCGTGTTCCTTTTACAAACCAGAAGTAGCATCTTTATTAATAGGATTGTTTGAGGCATAATTGAAAGAAATGGCATTATTTTATTTCTGCAGAAAAACAATCATTACAAAAGGGATTTTATCCCCTTTTTGTAATTATATTTTTATTAAAAAACAAATGAGTTGATAAAATCAATGAAATCCATTGTTCTAGTTCCTCCTCTTCCAAGTCCAGCAAACATGGGCCAAAGCAGTTACTTTAACCATTTCTTGAACTGTAAAGTTATTTATATGTTTTATTTACAAATTATTTCAGTTAGGAGAAGAAAGAGTGTAATGAATCCTCACTTTTAACACATCACTGGGAGAATAGATTGTTATTTTTTAATGTCTGTTACATTAAAAAATGTATCATTCACACATTACAGGACAGGATGTCAAGGTCACAGCCTGCGGGCCAGATGTGTCATGTGCTGACCCAGCTCGGTTTAGCGAAGGGGGAAAAGTCCCAATACGTCACATGACGCCACGAGTTTGACACTGCTGTTATAGGACATTTGCTTCATGACCCCAGCAACATCATCTTTGCAATATACCGGTACATTTTGATGTCACAAATGTCATCAAATTAATTTAAAATTAAGATAAATGTAATTGCTTCATTCAGACTATTTCAGATGCAGCAAACATGTACTTGTTTGGGGAAATCCAGGTGGAACTTCAGTTTCTTGCATCTGAAATCCACTAAATGGATTAAATCATGGCTTCATTTCTTACCGATAGAAAAGAAATGGATAGAAAGATGATGCAGAGAAGTGTTTATTTGAACTCGTGTCCTCCAAAGCAATTTTGGATATCATTTTGAAGAGCCACTGTTGTTGTAGAGACACTGTTATGAGTGTCAGTGAGGCACAGGAAAAATATAATTTGCTTCAAAAACACAGTTTTCATTGCCCTGATAGCTTCTTAAAGCACTTCCAATAGCTTCAACTTCTGTTTATTGCTGTCATTCATTTCTAAAGCCAATCTATCTTAATAGCTTGGCAATTCTCAAAATCAAGTTTCTAACAAGTTTGGATGGCACTGGGTCAGAAATATGTTCCTTACCTTTTAACAAGCAATTTACATATAGCAAATGATGATTTAAATGTGTTCATAATTTACTATTAAGCTTTATAACCAATCATTTTCTAGCAACCAGCCTTCAAAATTTCACCAAACTATTCTAACAACATATAAATCAATGCAGAAGCCAATTGCATCAGCATTTAGAATAAAAAAATAGGCATTATCTATCTTTCTTTAGCCAACTTCAGTCTTTTCATGACAGCTTCTTCCTGAAGACAATCCTTTGTCGTTAACCATATTAATGCACAATTTGTACAGGATTTCATAGACAGATGTCAAGTATTAGAGATTTATTTTAGATATATAATGAATATTGAAGCATTTCCTATAACTTAAATGGCAAGAGTTATATTTAAACAGATCCAAAGACTAGCGTAGTTGTTGATGTTGTTAAGTATCCTCCTAATATTTTATAATATTTAAATGTCTGTTTATAGGAAATTCTTTGCATCAGTCTGCCCAACCTCATTGGCACATACTCCAACACAGATGGTACAAAAATATACAGTGGCCAACATTAACATTTGGCTGTTCACCATCTTCAGGAGTTTTTGGCTACAGTGCTTGATATTCTGGGTTGTAAATAATGCATTAACACTGAGAATATATCCGGTGGATGCCAAGAACAGGACATCTGACTTGGCAATGGGCAAACAGAAATGAGTGTTGCCGAATAGCTTTCATTGATGTTCAATGCCAATATTTTCCTCCTGATTATATTGCCAGGACTAGCACACAAATGAGTTAGGCTGCAGGCAAATATTCATTTATCTTGTCAGCCTCTGACCAAGTAGCATCAAACTCCAAGCAAACGAGCAATTTTATCTGCAAAAAAACTTGCAAAAACATCACAATATTCTTCAGACAGTTCTTCCATCTCTTTACCCAAGAGAGTATGGATCAGGGATGACATTCAAATTTTTCCCCTACCAGTTCTGTGGGCGTGACTTGGTTGTGGTCATGTGACTGAGTGGGAGAGGCCAACTTGGCATCATGGCAAGGTGGGGTGGCAGAATGTGTGCATGTGCATGTGCACGCACATGCTGCAGCGCCAGAAGCCCAAAGATCAGTTGGACAACGCACATGCACACGCTGGCCAGCTGGTCTTTGGGTTTCTGGCACTCCGGCGCAAGCGAAGAACAGCTCTGTGCCACCTCTGGAACGCGTACCATAGGTCCACCACAGTTTTTCATACAAGTACAGGTGGTTCTCAGTTTACAACAGCAATAGGGACCAGAATCACTTAACACTTAACTACAGGGTTTGAAAGTACAATTGACTTGATTGTGCCAATTCCAGCAATCCCTGTTGCCATTCTTAAGCAAGGACCCCACATGACTACAACTTCCAACTTCCTGCTGGTTTCACCATTTACTTTGTGGGAAACTGGCAGGGAATGTTAGAAATTGTGACCATGTGATCGCTGCTCGCTGTGACAGCTGTAACTTCATGGGCTGGTCATAGCTGCTACTCGTGTAACACTATAAGTTTGAATAGTCACTAAACGAGTAGTCATAACCCTGGGACCATCTGTTCTCACATCCAAGTTCTATTTCAGCAATTTCTCTTCAGAAAAGCTGTGCAAGTAGTCCCGATTTAGTGACCACAGTTAGGAGTAGCAACTCGGTAATTGAGCGAAGCAATTGCTAAGTGAAACATCACGATTTTACAATATTATTTCAGGTTTCTTTTGCTTTACAAACCTGTTACTTTTTTATTACTGTCGTAACTGGACATCATGGCTAAATGAGGCAGTTGCTAAATAAGATATATAAAACTTTTTACCAGAGTCACAGAAATGGCTCTGTTAAGTGGAATTCTGTTCAATTAGACTATGTCTGTGCTATTCAGCATTGATGTGTGTTACAATATGCTGGTCAATAAATCAGAAAATGTATCAACCCATGTCTCAATCTGGACCAAACCAGTTTATCCCCCTCTTGCAAAATGGGTTAATCCAATTTCAGGAATTGCATGGACAAACAAAATTAATGCTTTAAGTTTGCCACATTTAAGCTTCAACCTCTTCAACCTTAAGGGTGCCTATTCAAATGTGTTTCTTTCTTCAGCTAAAATAACCAGAAAACAACGCTACGTTTGGGTTTTCAAGGTTGCTCTGGTTTATTTATGGTATTGATTTATAGACTATTTTATATGGGTTTGTTTTATAATGTATTCATTTTTATTGACAGTCTGATAGTTTATTTGAAGACGCAAGTTATAGATTTCTCTATGTATGCATGTGTACTGTGTCTATGCATAAACACATGCACGTGCATGTGTGTGTACGCACAACCAAATACATGGTTAATAAAATAATTGCATAATTTTATGATTAAAAACCTAGAGAATTTGCACAGGTTGTGTGGACAGGAAAAAAATGCTTGAATTGTGCACCTAATTAATTTTGGCTGTTTAATAAAAGCAGCTATCTCCTGTGCATTTTAAAATGCTTAATTTAAATGCAATAACTGTATAGGAATTGCTTTTGATCTCCATGATGTTAAAGAATTTGGTTATACTTGCAAAAGGGGAAAAAAAGGAGTGAAACGTTTTGGAATCTTTCCAAAGATTTTGTTTTTCAAAGAATAGGATTTTTTGTGTGGTTTTTTTTTTCATTTTCTTTGATAAGAACATTTCTGTAATCATTTCAGACTGATTGCAGTTATGGTAGCTTTTCAAACATCCTGCCAATTGCTTTTTTATTGAAAATCTCTTACTTTATTAAATCTCTCTTTAAACTCTGCTCTAAAGAATGAGTTATGATAAGGAAGAAACCATATTCCGTTGTTTACAGCAAAGGGAGTTTGACACAGAACGAATCATATGCCCAATTCCTAATCTCCCAGACCTTTTTTATTTATTTATGAGATGTCTTCAAGGAAAGGAAAGCCTTTCCTCTTTTGCAAAGAAGATCATGGAAGGAAGCTAATCTAACTGCAGTTCAGCAATGTGATCACATGATATTGAAAATGCAGCAAAGCTTCAGTTGAGGGATCTTTGCTGCTGAGGGAGCTGGGTTGTTTTCTTGCAGACATTTCATTACCAAAACTACTTAGCATCATCACTGCTAGAGTTACCTAGTTTGGGTAATGAAACATCTGCAAGAAAACAACCAAGCTCAGAGAACACCAAAGAACCCACATTTCAACCCTGAGCTACAAATATTTTCCTTTAAAGCTTCATTTTTATGGTCTAACTCAGTGATGGCTAACCTTTTTCTTGTGCACCAAAAATGGCAGCGTGTGTGTGCTAGCGTGCGCGCGGGCCAGCACACAACCCCCCCACGCACATTGTGCTGCACATGCGCACCCCCCATTGGGCCGTTTTTCGCCCTCCGGAGGGTTCAGGAGGCCCATTGGGCCGTTTTTCACCCTCCGGAGGGTTCAGGGAAGCCGCCTGAACTCTCCGGAGGACAAAAAAAACCCGCCCTACTGGCAAACCGGAAGTCTGTTCCCGAACTTCCGATTTGCCTGTTGGCCCATTTTTTACCCTCTGGAGGCTTTCCTGAAAACTCCTGAAGCCTCTGGAGGGTGACAAACGGCCCAAAAAACTGCCAAAAATCAGCTGGCCAGCGCGCGCAAACGTGCTGGAGCTGACAGGGCAATGCCTCACGTGCCCTCAGAAATGGCTCCGTGTGCCACCTGTGGCATGCATGCCATAGGTTCGCCATCACTGGTCTAACTGTAAGGAAGGATCGCCTATCCAGAAATATCCTTTCAATTGAAGAGTATAGCAATACAAGTAGTTATATTGTTTATATCGCTTATTACCTTGATATAATAAATTACAATGACACAGTGTTCACAAATCTAGTTAGTTAGTTAGTTTGTTAAACATGTACAAGATAACAGGTATAGGTTTAAACACGGACATGAGCACAGGAAATGAGTACAAATAAATGGGGACAGTAGGACAGGGATAATAGGCATGTTGGTGCGCTTATGCACGCCCCCTTACAGTTTAAGGTTGAAGCTATGGGGGTTTGAGGAAATAACAACGGAATCAGGTAGAACATTCCAGATATTGACCACTCTTTTGCTGAAGTTGTATTTTCTGCAATTGAGTTTGGAGCTGCTTACCTTGAGTCTGTATCTATTGTTTGCCCGTGTATTATTGTGAGTTTTTTTAATTACACCAGTCACAACAGAAACTTGGTCCACTGTATGCAAAGTCCATTGTACCAGGGAGTTATAAGAATAAGTTTCAAAATTAGGTTTCTGTAGCCATAGAGATTGTTAAAGTTCAATAAATCTTGTCACATTTCAGCAGTTCATGTCAGAAACTGGCTTCTTCTCTTCTGAGGTCTTTAATATGGAGTTTGGGCAACAAACCTCCCTATTTATTTATTTTTATCATTTGCTCATGATGAAGAGACAAAAACATGGATGCTTGCTCCAATACTTCTGGAATATCTATATGTATTATATATAAATATATAGATATTCCATAAATATTGGAGCAAACATCCAATATATAGGATGAACTGCCATTTCATTCAGATGGCTGTTTCTCTTTCCGAATATAAACCAGTTTTCAAGAGACTGCAGAAAAGAGCTGATAAACAATTTTTGGTACCCTGGGCTTCTTTTATACTAATACAGAAGAAATATTTATTTAATGCACATTTTAATATGGAAAACCTGTTTTGTGTCTTTAGGGGAAGGTTGAACTGTTCGGTTTAGTGGTTAAAGCACCAGAGTACTGTAGAAACGGTCCCATCTTAGGTATGAAGTCAGCTGGGTGATTTTGGTCAGTTGCTGTCTCTCTCAGCCCTAAAAAAAAGGAAGTAGTCCAACCACTTCTGAAATCTTGTCAAGAAAAAATGCAGAGATAGTTTGAAGCAATCACCAGGCATCAACAATGTGTGTGTGTCAGAGAGATGGAGGGGGAGGGAGGGAGGGAGAGAGAGAGATTTACAATTTAATATACAACCCACATTAACTGTAATCTTCAAGTTTGATGCAACTCCAAATATTGTGCTACAGTTTCCTGAGTGAAAACTACATACATCTACCCAGATGCACCTAAATTGTAAAGTGGTGTTGGAGTAAGACAAAACAAACTTTAGCTTCCCAAAACTTGAAATTTGCCAAAAGGAAAGAGGCAACTTTACCCATCTCTAACCTTAGATTTTCTTTTCCTCCCAAGTTAAGGAACACCGATTCTTCAATAGCCCATTGATGTGTTCCAACCACTGAGATATGTGGGACATTTCTTGGGCATGCAAAACTACACAGTTTAATCGGCTGATACAGTTTATCCAGTATTAAACATGCCCCTTGTTTATGTCACTCATTAACAGAATAAAGAATAACTTCTGGGCCAAAGATTACATGTGGTCCCCAGCCTTCCTGTTTGTAGTCCCAGAGCCGTGTATAATGCATTGCCACAACTTGGCAGCAAAAATGTAGAAATTTGAAATATGATTCTTCCACCAGAGTGGAAAACCTTCACAAGCAAGATAACTGCCCCAAGTCCTTCTTTTGAACTGAGTTGAAAATGTGCAGATAAAAGCAGCCATTTCACTGAAAGCAAACTAATGAGCCTCAAGTAATTTCCATTTAATTGTGTTCATGGCAGAAAAGAGATTTGTCACTCAGAGCCAATTTAGATATTAGCCCTCACAAAACATGAGAAGATACCGTAAAGCACACCACAGTATAGTACTGGGAAACCTCAGTGGGTTTTTTCCCCCCTTTTTTCTTCGTTATTGTACCATTATTGCGTCAATACTATATTTTTAAAGCATAGGTTACTACTTTGTTCCACTCTGGGCTCACAGAAACTTTGTGGGAAAAGAACAGATGGTTCCACTTCATAGAAGGAAAGTGGAGTTTGTTGAAACTTTGTAACTACTTTTCATCAAGCCTTTATTGCAATTTAAAGATTAAGAAAAAGGAAGAAGAGAAAATTACTGTTGTTTTCTTATATTTTATCACGTCCGAATCTCAGACACTCTCTGGTAAATCTTTGCAACTTTCCTGGCAAAGTTTTTCAGAAGTTGTTTATCATTGCCTCCTTCCTAGGGCTGAGAGAAAGTAAGTGGACCAACATCCCCCAGTTGGCTTTCATGCATTAAGGCTGGATTAGAACTCACTTTCCTGGTTCCTAGCCTGATCCTTTAATAAATACACCATGCTGGCTCTCCCTTCAGATCAGAGGTGGGTTCTGAATCTTCTTACTGCCGGTTCGCTGAGGGTCACGCCTCGAGTATGCGCACAAAGTGCATGCACAGAAGCAAAATCCAAGATGGCGGCATTCATGGAGCCACTGACAGAACTGGCTCTGTGATGTCATCGTGGAGTTACTAACTACTATAAGGTAAATATAAAGTAAATATAAGCAACAAGTGATCAAAATAGGGAACGCCCTATCAAATCCTGTACCTGTTAACAGCGGTGTCTCCCAAGGCAGCATTTTAGGACCAACTCTCTTTATAAATGATCTTTGTGATCATATTAAAAGCAATTGTGTTCTCTTCGTTGATGATGTAAAACTATTCAACACCACCGGCAATATTGCTACCCTGCAAAAAGACTTTGACTATGTGTCAGAATGGTCAAACAAATGGCAACTTCAAATCTCAACCAACAAATACTCTGTCTTACATATTGGCAAAAAAATAAGAACATAAAATACAAGCTGGATGGACGCAACCTTGTAAACGACCCTCATTCTGTTAAAGACCTTGGAGTACTCATCTCTAATGATCTAAGTACCAGAGCCCACTGTAACAACATTGCCAAAAAGGCATTAAGAATGGTTAACCTAATCTTGCATAGCTTCTTCTCTGGTAATATTGTACTGCTAACTAGCGCATGCAAAACATTTGCTAGACCAATTCTTGAATACAGTTCATCTGTCTGGAACCCACAGTACATATCAGACATTAATACAATTGAGAGAGTCCAGAGATATTTCAAGAGAAGAGTCCTCCATTCCTCCGCTCACAACAGAATATGTCACCTTATGTCACCAGACTTGAAATTTTGGGTTTAGACAACTTAGAACTACGCTGCCTTCGGTCTGACCTAAGCATAGTACATAAAATTATCCACTAAAGTGTCCTACCTGTCAATGACTACTTCAGCTTCAACCACAACAATACACGATACAATACAATACAATAGATACAAACTTAAGATAAACCGTACCAAACCTGATGGCAAGAAATACAACAAAGTGGTCGATGCCTGGAATACAGTACCTGACTCTGTGGTTTCTTCCCCAAATCTCCAAAACTTTAACCTTAGACTATCTACTGCTGACCTCATCCCATTCCTAAGAAATCTGTAAGGGGCGTGCATAAGGTCACAAATATGCCTATTGTCCCTGACCTAATGTCCCCTTTTATTCTTATCCATTTCATGTATTAATAACCATGTTTATACCTATATCTATAATCTAATACGTGCTTGACAAAATAAATAAATAAAATAAATATAAAACATAAATAAATATAAAGATGCATGCAAAAATACAATACTGCATATAGAAGATGCTTTTTATTCAAGGAATGGGGAAAATACACCACATGAAAAAAGTGACATTATTTCCTAAAAAAACATTCTTTAGTTTATTCTACAATGCATGTCAATTTAAATAAGAAGCCATTGGAAGGCCAGGAGGTTTCCTATTCTACAACTGAATGAATTAATTATTCTGTTAGTATTTATGCAGGTGTTTGTAGAATACTGGTGACTATTTCTCATCTTCTCAATGTTCTTTGAGTTAACTCTGTTCCTTTTGAAGATTCTTTGGGGTTAACTCTGCATTCCTTTAGATAAGAGATTTAAAAAAAAGGTAATAATGAGCACTTTTCTCTTACTGAGGAAATCTATTTAAAATCTTCACCATACATAATTTGTCTGTGTCACTACATTTCTGGTCTCATAGCATCTTTGACAATCGACTTCCCTCCCAATAGGAGTCAAACATGAACCCTTAAACTCCAAAGAAAGACCTTACAGATAGACAGAGAGAAAGAGGGGGAGGGAGACTGTTTTGAAACCCTGATATTGCCTATAATTGCATAACATTGAATAAGGAAAAGTGATTTAATTTTGTCCATGAATCCTATGCAATGAACTGTAGTACTGGATTAGCACCATTGCAGGCGGCGTGTTTGTCCTGCCATTGTGAAAGTTATGCCATCAGTCATAACAAAATAATATACTCTCAGGATAAATCCAGTGGTGAAATCCAATTTTTTTTACTACCGGTTCCGTGAATATGGTTTGGTGGGTGTGGCAGGGGAAGGATATTGCAAAATCTCCATTCTAACGCACTCTCGGGCCAGCCAGAGCTAGTATTTGCCGGTTCTTCGAACTACTTAAAATTTCTGCAAGCGGTTCTCTGAACTACTCAAAATTTCCGCTACCGGTTCTCCAGAACCTGTCAGAACCTGCCCAGATTTCACCCCTGGATAGATTACATAACTTACTGTGGTATTAGGGAAGCTTGCCCATATGGCATCAAACTCTTCTCACATTGCATACCAGGCAGAAAAAAATATAGCTGAGTTCTCCAGATGAACCTATGTTCTTCCAGCATTTTCTGCTGGTGTAGAACAATCTTCCTCAGTCAAGGTGCCCTCCAGATGTGCCTTCAACACTCACAATTTTTAGCAGTAGCCATAGTGGTTGGAGAATTCCATGAACTGAACCTTATAAGTCTAGAAACCAGATGAGGAAGCTTCATTATAACCTTGAAATATTTTAACAAATCAACATAACCCATTTGAAAGAATAGGTAGACATCTCTGAATGATGCCTTCTAAGTTAAGCTAGTGGCCATGTTGGAAAGCATCCTTACTATCCAATTATCTAATTTAGAATTAGATTTAAATGTGCAGTTTTTAAATGAAAAGTAACCACCTTTCTACTTGCCTCCTCTGGTTTTATTTAATAAACTATTAAATTAAAACTATAGATCATTCTCTTGGGTTACCACTGCTTTTAAATATTATCACTGTTTTTAAAACATTGTAACGGTTTTAATTCATTTTTGTTAGCCTCTTTGAAGTAATTCTTTAAAAGAAAAAAACCCTGAAGGTTCACGATATATATTTTTCATATACAATTTTGATTCATATACCAATCACCAAGACATCCAAAATGTATTTGTTAGGTAAGGTGACACATGTCAACAACCTCTAGTACAAAGACTTGGTTAAGTGCTTCATGGTTCTGTTAGTAATTTTTCTGCCAAGTTGCATGTCACTTTAGAAATAACTCACCTAGTAGATCTTTCTTGTATAAATAATAAATGCAGTTGCACAAAAATAGCTAGGCATGTAGACTTAATGCAAACATGAAGAGCAGTGGTTAGAGTGCAGTACTGCAGGCTACTTCTGCTGATTGCCAGCTGACTGCAATTTGGCAGTTCAAATCTCACCAGGTTCAAGGTTGACTCAGCCTTTCATCCTTCCGAGGTGGGTAAAATGAAGACTCAGATTGTTGGAGGCAATAGGCTGACTCTGTAAACCGCTTAGAGAACATTGTAAAGCACTGTGAAGCGGTATATAAGTCTAAGTGCTATTGCTATTATACTTGTGTATTTCAACATGTGTACACTCATAGAAACTATACTACCAATAACAGCTCTTCTCTCAGGGACTCAAGTATAATATTTATGTAGTCACAAAGTCCAATTCCCCTTGATTTCTGGTGACCCTTATCTAACCCTAACAAAGTGCTGACTGTTACTTGAGAAGATTCCTGCACATCAGCTTTTAGTAATAAATCAATTAAATTAAACTTCCAGATGTGGACCTGGTCTTTCTACCTGATATAAAGCCAGCAAATTAGTGGCCTATTATCTTCCAAAGAAGTTTTTTTTAAATAAACACTTGTATATTAGAGGAAAATGAGGAAATAAACTACAAAGCAGTCTTTTAAACAGGAGATTCCTTTATTTTCTTTCTGTCTCAAGTTGGGGGAAAACCTTTTTTTTAAACTATTCCAAGTCCTGAGATTGCAGAAATAATCAGGAATAAAAAGCAACACTGTTCATTTTTCTGAAGGGTTATATCTAAAATAAGTAAAAGACATAAGAACAAAGGAAGAAAAAGCAAAGAACAAAGCAAAATGCTAAGGCTGTAACTTTGCTCTATCTCCTGATATTTATGTGTCCCACCCAACTTAGCCCATTTGATATCCACTATATCATCATTTTAGCATTCCCCTAGGGATTTTTTTTTTAAAAGGGGGTGGTGAAAAGGGAGAGAGAGTTGCTGGATTTTGACAAATACTGAACAAACATCCATGAACAAGGTCCTGATTTATATGTATTATGTTTAAACTAATATATATGTTCTGTGCTGAGACATTTGCCAAGGGATGATACATTTAGTTTTCTCTTGTTTTCTTTTTAAACATCAGAATAATTTTCTCTTTGTAGAACAAAGATTATGTGACAGTTATAACTGACACCTTCGTTCAGGTTAGTAAATGTCCTTGCACTTTCATTGGACAAATACAAATTTAGTCTGCCGGATAAATCTTGTAATGTGATGTAAAATAAATCACAAAGCCAGTGATTTAGTGGAGGAAGGTAAAATCATTGCCGTGAACTTTTTGCTGATGAGTGAGTTGGTTGTCTGTTGCATGACACATCTAATTACCTAAGCAGAAAGAATTCCACCGTTAGGTCTAAGGTGTTTCCTGTTGTAAAGGTTTGCTAATGCAGAACGATCACATGCCATTTTTCAGAATGCAACTTTTGCTGAATCAGGAAATTAATTCAACCATCTAAAAACTCTGTCGCTCTGCCAGTGAGATTTAATTGTATATAAATCTAAGCACATCCACACCCACAAACGTATACAGCTTAGTATGGAGTTTCTTAGCATGTCGTAATATTATCTTCAAATTGATTGGTTTATGACTTTATTGTTACTCCCGTACAGTGTTTCATCTGTTCTCCTCTTATTTATTATTATTATTATTTTCATCGCCCATCTCCCCTATAAGATGACTCTGGACATCTGATAGATTATAAAGTGATACAGGTTACATTTTGCCTTAAATTCTTTGAATTCTTCTGCCAATATTATGTCATGAAATTATTGCTAATCTTTGAGATATCATTAAAAAGAAAAGTCTCTTTTGACAATATTGCAGTTCATTTCAAAGATAACATGATTCTGCTCATATCTATTTGTTTTTTAAAGTTCTATACCATCAATTCAATATTTCATTTTCAAAAAATTAGAGTTATAGTTATGGAGATTAAGACATAGGATAAAATTTTATAGAATTGAGTTATACATACAATTTAGCTATACAGAATTGTTCAGCCAACATTCAGAAATCTAAAAATCACTTTTCTCCTCTCTGGTTTTTGCCAGATAAGTGGGGTAGGGGACCTCATCAACATGGCCCTCTACAAACACAACACACTGGAAAATTTCAGCTCACATAAGGGGTCCAAAATATTTTATCTCCTTGATGAACTGAAATACCACTACAGCAGATAAATGCAGTTGCAGATAATTTTTTTTACTTTCTTGATAACCTAACAGGCTGTATTTAGATTTAGTTCTTTTATCAAGACAGGTTTTGTTCACATTGCTTTCTAAAAATGTAGACGTTCTTAGAAACAAAGCATATGCCAAGCCTTATTCTATGGAAATATATGAATGTCTAAAAGTTACCTTCTGGGTTCACATCAATATTAAAGAGATCTTTGCCAGCATATTCTGAACAACAGAAGATGCCATGAAGTAGCAGATGTTCTAAGATTAAGGTAGAGATCAGTTTTCTGTTTCTTTTATGATTCAAATGATTATAGGGGGCTCACTTAGCAAAGCTGAGAAGGGAAAGGCAATCTGATGTCAGGCAATGTGTATGCACTGATGCTACCAGCTGATAACAAAACTACTTGAACATTGGGATCTTGACAGACCTGAACATTGGGTACTATCTAACAAAATGAAATTCAATGGTGAAAAAAGTAAGGTTCTATATTTAGGCAAGGAAAACCAAATGCACAGGTACAGTATATGTGGTACATCGCTCAATAGTAGTAATGGTGAGAGGGATCTTGGAGTCCTAGTGGACAACCATTTAAATATGAGCCAGCAATGTGCAGCAGCTGCCAAAAAAGCC
>JANHFT010003591.1:73427-84580 GCA_032467955.1 Pseudoxenodon macrops | reverse complement strand
AGAATAGAGTATGCCAAGTGTGATTACACAGCCAAGGAATTTGTCTCTAGCGCATAAGCTCTCAGTGTACATGCAAAACAAGAGTAATAATCATAATAATCATACCAATAAGAGAAGGTAGTAGAAAAGACGAGGAGGATAATGGGTATGATATGAGACAATACTGTGGGAAACAGGTGTACAACCAGAAATTAGCAGAATTAAAGAATACTAAAAGAAATTTCTGGTTATATATAGCCTTTCCAATAATAGCCTCTAATTTGAGAGAGAAGTGAAAATTATGCAATTATTTTTTCCCCCAGGAATACTTTGGAATAGAAAAGGACTCTATCACAGATGTTATGATTTTTCCCCTCATGTTTCTCTTCTATTAGATCCATGGTAGATTGAATACTACCGTAGAAGGAACAAAGTTCAGTTTGTGTAGTTCTTTTCCTCTTTTAAAGAATGTCTTATTTTTTAAACATAGAATGCTGGAAATTCCGTTCTTCTCTTTTCTTTAATGGTAAAAAAAAATGTTTTCCATGCTCACAGTAATGTTCTTCACTGAGACTATTTCGTTTTTGATGTCTATGGAGATTCTCAGGCATCCAGGTCATGATTGTCCCAATGGGGCTTTTTCAAGAGGCAACTGGACTTTTTGTTTTTTCTTTGAAGACGTTTCGCTTCTTATCTGAGAATCTTCTTAGAAACTCTAAGATGAAGAAGCTTCTTGGATGAGAAGTGAAATGTCTTCAAAGAAAAAACAGAAAGTCCAGTTGCCTCTTGAAAAAGCACCTTTGGGATTTTGAATCAACCATTAAATCCATTCCCTTTAATATATTATGGGCATTTTCTAAAACGAACAAGTGTCTGCTATGCCATATTTGTAATAGCTTAAAGTCTTGGAAACCCTTTCAAAATCCCATTTACCAAATATTGCATGTAATACTCAGTACAGATCTTTAAAAAATTTTAGGGATACATGGAGATTCTCATAATCACTCATGGTTGGTACAAACCTTAATCACTGTATATTTTAATTATCAACTACCCAGAGTTGCTGGGAATCAGATGGCATATACACTTAAATAATTGCTTCCCAAACCTGGGTAAATTATTCAAAATTGGATTAAATGACTCTTTCTTTTGAGTGATGACACACAAATCCAATGCACAATCACAACAGGGAACTTTAAATTGACTTGAAGTGTTTTAGCCACATTGGGTAAAAAAAAGGATTACCTGATTTCTGGTTATAGATAATGAAGGAAAAAGATTGGGAACCACCGATTTACAATAAATCATGGTTGCTTTTGATGGCTATTTATAGGCATGTATTTAAAAGGTCTGCATGGCTTCCCATCTTAGAACACAAGCCTGGGCAGCTCACAATAAAAAAAGACATAAAAATAAAAGCCCAGCACTTCAATTAACTTCCTTGGATGCCTCCCTCTTGATCAGTGCCAGGAGAAAGTTCCAGCTCTTTATGGGTTTTCTTTTGAGAGACAGATGAAGTCTACTTCACGATTATGAGATTTGTAATATTTTTCTCATTATTTCTATCTTCACAAACTGGATTTCCCACCTTGGGTGCCTATATGGACCCTGACTGTATTGTTGTTAAGAGCTGATCTTAAAATTTCAGTAATATTAAGTATTATTGATAATTCATATTATTGAAATGTTTATTCCAGGCCAATTAGGAAAATAGTTTTAAGTTATGGTGTTCCAAAGTTATAATACAAACTTCTATTTTGTTCAAATATCTTGTATGTTTTTCATGTACAAATACACTTAAGCATACATATATGTTCTACAACATAGGCATCTGCTATTGGTCTGCTCCATCCAAAAATATTAACCAATGGTTCATTTTTTAGAAGTGGCAGAGATTTTCATTTTAGTGCGTTAAACTTATAGAAAATCATTAAAAGGGGATGGTTGTACTAGTAACAGCCTTATGTTTTAAAATGGAGTTAAGATTAGTAGATTTTGCAGCCAATCTTTCCTGAATATAGACAGGCTGTAAAGAGGCAACAAGATATTTCTTAGCATTCTCACTATCCTCCCAATCTTTCACCATTAGCCATACTGGGTAAAGCCAAGACCAAAACATTAGGTGACCCACTAGGCAGCTGGCAAAATTAAAACTAGTTTCCAATACCAAGACAAATTATCCAGCTTCTGTGTTGTGTAATTAAAAGCTTTACTCTTATTAGATTTACACTTTGCTTTCTTATTGGAGAACTTGATGTATTGGTGGAAATAAAGCAGTGCATTCATTACATGGCTTTGCATCAATTACTTTCTGTATTATGTATGCACTTAATCTATACCCTTCCAAGAAAAAAAAATGTGCAAAGCAAATAAGTATAATTTGGGGAGGTTATATTTTAAGAATTTGGCATAACAGCAATGCCATCTTTAAAAAAAAAACCATTGCAACTTGCATTAAGCTCCAAGAGCTTTAAAACCACATATTCTACAGTGCATAGACAAATCCAATCCTAGGAGATGTTACTCCACACAGTTGCAGCAAATGATGACTCCTTGGGATATCCCTCAGGACACAACCCCACAATCTGCAATGCATAAACTGGCCTGTGTCCTACTTTGGCCCAGCTGAAATAACGTGGGTGGAGGGATAAAAGAAATAATAATTCCATTTAAATCACTCTGTATGCAGATGTAAATGACAGCTAGTTTTATTATTTTTAATGACTTAAAAACACATGATGGGCCAAGAAGAGTCACAGATCAGGTGTACAACCACATCAATACTTATCAAGAATTACGATTAGGAAAGTGTCTCACAGATGGAGTCCAAAAATGACACTGGTATGGAAGATTTTACATCCATTTATTTCATCCCATGGCCATTTAAAGCATAATAGTCAATACATTTCTAACACTACAGAGAAATACCAGGGTGACCAGAGTATATATACAAGCCAAAATAAAATATGGATAGCTGAGTAAGAGTATGTATTCGGAATGGAATCCATTGAACCTCATTCAGCCCAGATTTTGTTTTTTTTCAGGGAACAAGGTGCTAATGTGCCACTCGCTCATAAAATAAGTGTAATTGCTTCTAAAGCAAGTTACAACTGAAAACAGAGGGAAGGCAAGTTAAATGTAACACTAAATTTCATCTATAAACCTAGGAACAATGCTTTCTTTGAATCAATTCCCATCCTCCAACAACATTAATACTCCATTATTTGTTTTTACAAAAGCCTACTACTGTTTTATTAAGGCCTGTTTTGCCCTGAGCAGCAAGGTGGAAATTAGCCCAAATGTCTAAACAGTTAAAAGGCAAGCACCAAGTGACTTTTATAGACAAATATAGCAATTTTTGTTAATGTATAGTTGGGAGTAATATACAAAAAGTATTGCTCATTCATTTGGTAGAACAAACACTTTTTTGTTTTTTACTCTAGCCCAAACTTCCAGAAAAGGTTGCATTCAAGTTAGGCACTGAAGTAATGTTGAAAATGGTTAAGAACTTGCATGTAAGATTGGACCTTTTGCTGTCTTGACACCTGAATTCTGGTGTCCCTGTTGGAAAACTCAGGTTCAGCCCCCAAGACATTCCAAACAACCACAGCTAAAGTGTCAAGTCAACTCAAGCTAAGAAATAACTAATATACTAAGGCGATCCTTAAGGATTTGATTACATACATACCCATTCTAGCTGAAGTCAACTGGTGCAAACATGTTGTGAACACATTTGGTCTCTTTAATCTAGTTTCTCCCCAGAACTCAGTATTAGTCAATCAGGTGTCCACACTGGCATGGCCAGTTTAAAATCCAATTCACACATCTATGAAGAAGGCCTTAAAGATCTTCTGTCTACAGATATAAGTTTTAATAGGGCCAGGAGGCCATGCAATCTATACTACAGAAATTGAGAGTAATGTTAAGGGGCAAACAAGTGCCATTTTTATACAAATTTAAACAATACAAGTAATCAACTAAGCTATCAAGAGTATCCAGAAAAAGAAACACAGCCAAATTCTACATTTTATTCACATTTATTTTTTCGCTTTTAGTGTGCTCACAGAAAATTAGAACACCTTAAGCAGGAATTTAATAGCAATTTTGTAAGCAAAGTTACATTCCATCTCTAAGTCAAATTGGTCAAAGCTTCTCCAGTATTTACAAAAAACATGATAGACATGATGCTACACAAAAACCATTGCATCTGAAATTGTTTTCTTTTTATTTTCAAAGACAACTGGAAAAAGAAAGCATTGTCTGCTGTCATCAAAAACATACCACAGTATAAACAGTAACCATTCCACTTATCACAGCTTGGTTGAGTTTAAAATAGTGTGTGGTTTTTGCTTTTTTTTTTAAAAGGTCCAAGATTACTGCAATTTTACAAAAAAAAATGGGCAGGGTGGCAAAAAGTTGCAAACTTAATGTGCTTCTGGATATCAAGATTTGTTTTTATACAATAGTCACAGTTAAAAACACCCTGCTGGTAATACATAATTACACTTTATTAAGGTCATAAACCAGCAATAAACAATAAAGCCTATACAACTTGTATTTCTACTTAATCACTGACTGGTACAGCTAACATGAGATAAGTGAAAGTTCCTATGGTTTAAATGAATTTTCTAAGACTATGATTTTTTTTAAAATCTGAGTATTGGATTTTTTTTCTTTCTTAATCAAGACTTGTAGTGTTGTAAACCTTATAGAACATCTGCCTCACAAAATACATTGTAATAACTTTCTTTTTTTAAAAAAAGACTAACCCCTTATTTCCTGTGGCACATTTTCTTGGCAAATTATCTGCACCACTAATTCCCCATTGTGACCCCTATCACTTCATTTGCTATCCCTTATTGACTCCTCCATCTCCTTCATATATGGGCATGTCCATAGACTGACAAAAGAAAAGAAAGTTTACATTTTGAATAAAGATGCGAAGTATGCAATAAACATTAATACTGATGTAAAAAAAAAAAAAGAGGAGGAACAAGGCAAAGGGGAGGCATTTAGCCTCTCCTCTACCGAGTTGGAATGGTGGTAACAGAATGATTTGAGATGGGATCTGTGGGTAGAGACAAAGAGAGAAGAGAGAGAGAAAGAGAGAGAGGGAGAGAGAAAGAGAGACATCTTTTAAATCAATCCCTGGTTGTAGACAAGTTCTCCAAAACCAGTACCTGGCACCACTCCAAACAAACAAACAGGGGGGAAGAAAAGTTCAATCATCTCAAAATTGCCATTCTTTTCATTGCCTTGTTTTACTCCGCCGACTCGGTGGGTGGAGCTTCTGGACTAGACTCGGAGGCAGCTTCCTGTGACGGAGCTGCTGCTGCCGCCGCCGCCGCCGGCTCCTCTACTTTGGCTGCCTCTGGCTCAGTTGAGGTGGCTTCGGTGGTAGCACTTGGGACCTGAGCCGCCGCTGCCTCTTCTGGTTTCTCCTCTGGCTTCTGTTCTTCAGGAGCTTTGGCCTCTTCTCCTGCAGGCTTCTCTGGGGCAGTTTCTTCCAACTGGGCTTCCTGGGAACCCCCGGTCTCCTCTTTGGCGTCCTCTGTGCTGCTACCAGCGGCAGGGGCGGAAGGCGACACCTCCTGGGAAGCCTTGGCCTCCTCGTTGCCCGCAGGCTCTGCGTCGGACACCGCCGTGTCAGATTTCCCCCCTTCCGAAGCAGCCGCACCGTCGTTCTCCGCTCCTTCCCCAGACTCCTTTTTGTTCTTTTTGAAAGAAAAGCCGCTTAGCTTAAAAGACTTCTTGAAGGAAAAACGCTTCTTTTTTTTTTTCGGGGTCTCGTTACTGGAAGACGGGGTTGCTGCCTCCTCGGTTTTAGAGGAGGTCTCCCCTTCCACAGGAGAGGTGGGCTCTGTGCTCTCCGCTTCGGCGGTCTCCTTTTCGGAGGCAGCCTCGGATGGGCTCTGCTCTTCCTTGACAGACTCCTCCGCTGGCGCACTGCCATTTGCTTGGACTTCCTCCTTGACAGCCTCTGCAGCTGCTGGGGAGGCATCGCCGTTCACCTTCACGTGGCCGTTCTCCTGGAAGAGGAAAATGACTGTATTATTGGAGGGCACGCTCTCTTAAGACCCAGTGCAAGGCAGCTTCCGATTGGAGACTTCATCTCCCAACAGCCCTAACTACCCAATGGGGAAGATTCTGGGAGGTGACCTCCAATCCAGAGGGTACCAAAGGGAGAAAAAACACTGCCTGCCGCTTCTCCAAAGCCAAAAGTGGAGCAACTCGGGTCTTGGAAGCCCTGTGCCACAGCAGCCTCACTTCACTCTAGTGGTTAAAGCACCAGGCTTAAAAAAACGGGAGACTGTGAGTTCTAGTCCTGCCTTGGGCGGAAAGCCAGCTGGGCGACTTTGGGCCAATCGCTTGTCCTGTCCGCTTAGGAAGAAACCAATGGTAAACCAGTTCCTCCTCCCCTCCCCCCAAAATGCCAGGAAAACTGCAGAGACCTGTCCTCCATGCTATCGCCAGGATTCAATATTGACTTGAAGGCATCCAAACAACAAAACAAAACAAATAAAGACAAACACAGCCAAGGATTACAAGCTGTTAAGAGAGAGGCAGAGCCTGAGATCAAGTCACAAAAATTGGTGGGTCTGTGGCAGCACGTTGCCCCAAACCTTCCCGCGGCTTTCTTGGGAGGAAAAGCGCGTGTGACGTGTCGCCAAAGGCTGCGAAGAAAGGAGAACACGCCACCCAGAGCCGAGCCACGCCCCCCCAACGCCTTTCCTCCAGCTACTCTCTTAAGGGACGCTCCGCGGCGAGAAGCCCGCGTCATCATTCTCCAGACACATCGCCCGGCCCTCCTTCCGCGCTTTCCTTTCTCTCTCTCTCTCTCTCCCTCGACAGCTCCAAGCCGCTACCAAGCGAGCGTCGGCCTCTAGAGGGCACTGTGGCTCCGTCTTGCACTCCTCGAGGCCGACGGTGGGACAGCCCAGGGAACAACGCTGAGGGAGGAGCGAGCGCGGCCAGAATCGGCTCCAATGAGCGAACAAAGCTCCCCCGTCCGCTTCTACTCAAGCTCGCTTTCTTTTCTCTCCTATCGCCTTTCCTCAGTTTCCCAAAGCAAGAAAACGGCCAAACGTCCTTTTTTTTTACCGCCTCGGTATAATGGAGGCAACCAACCATTCCACACGATCACATCTGTTGCTCTGGCTCTGGGCTGAACGCGCCTCCAAGGTTTCTCCCTGGAGCAACTTACAAGGGTGGCATATCGCGGGCCAAGCTGGCACCGGCCGACAACACGGATGGGACGAGTCTCATACCTTAGACCCATTAGTGAGGGGGGGGGAAGCGGCCGGATACGGGGCGGATTACAACAACCTCGTAAGATCCACCGCTATCCCAGGTATAAACCGTGGCGAGGAACCCAGGCGGGCCAGTTTCCCAGGAAGTGTGCCAATTTACGTTTCACACACGCAACGCCTCTCCGCATTCTCACCCTCAAGTCGCCGGATTTTAGAAGAGCATCTGCGTTAAAGGGAATATAGAAGAGGCCACCAGAAGCCCAAGCTGTAAGCTACTGTACGAGCAAAGCCAGCCAAGCAAGATGGAGAAGGACAATTTACGCACGGCAGCCCCTTCCTCTATAAACGCTAGACAACACTTCAGCGCCCCTAACCTCAAATCTTGCTTTCGGGTATCTCCGGCAGTTCTATCACGATCAACCTCCCTTAGGCGCTAAAGGCGGAGATGAGGTGGGGGGGGGGCAACAGCCTGTTAAAGTACAGGAAACCGCGGGAGAGAGCACATTCAACCCGACCACCAAAGCACATACAAGCCCCCCCCAAAAAAAAAGGTGTTGGTAAATTAGCCTTCCTGCGGAGACCGGCTAGGAAAAAGACGACACCATCCATCCAGCAAGCAAGCATCTCGCATTGTCCCCAGTCTCCCCCTCCCCTCACTACTGCATTAACACATACAACCGGTTCAAAAAAAATAAAACAAAATACCACATAAACACGGTGCCATAAACAACCACTATTTGTGTGGTTGTTTTAAAAAAAAAAGACAGTTGTGATCGGTTGAAAAGCCATTCGCCCCCCCCCCACCCCGGAGAGAGAGAGGAAGGGGGAAGCAGAATAAACATTGCACTGAGCCCAGAACCCAGTTAACAATCCATTTAGCCGCTCCTCTTCTTACCTGTCCGTTCGCCTTGGAAGGAGATGCAGCTACCGCTTCTCCGGGTTTTTCAGCAACAGTAGTTTCGCCTTTTGCAGCGTTCTTAGAGAACTGGGCGCCCATGCTGGTTTTTATTCAACAAAGAAACTCGGCAGATCCAAAAGAAGGCAAACAAAGAACAGTAGGTTCGTTCCTATAAAATGCTGGGCGACCAGCAGCCTGAAGAGCAGCGATATTCACACACACGCGCGCGCGCGCACACACTCACACACCAGTGGGGGAGGAGGAGGAGGAGGGGGGAAAAAAAGAGAAGAGAGCCGAATATGTTTAAATATATGCACTCCTTTTTTTTTTTTTTAATAATAAAAGCTGGAGAGGTCAAAAAAAGACAGCAGCAGAGGAAGAAAAAGGGGGATAAAAAGGCAGGAAAATAGTCGAGCAAAAATATCAGAAGCCCAAGTTTAGTACAAAAAAAAAAGGAGAAGTAATAAAAAAAAATATCCCAGATTTGTAGCCGTACTGTAGACAAGGGGAAAATGGAGAAATCTCCCTGGTCGCTAATAAGATGCGGAGTCCAACGCCCAAGTGCACAGATGAATGGGCTTCCCAAGCACTGACGGCAGCCCCCACCCGCCGTCCACCAATCAACGCGCCGCCAGACAAAAGAGAGGGCGGGGCCTCCAATTGGAGCGAACAATGGAGCTGCGATTGCAATAATTTGAATTCGGCCTTGGACTGATAATTAATACTCCGAAGAACATAAATAAATTAGTGGCATTAAGACTTGTGCTCTGATTTCTTGCTAAAAAGAAAAAAAAATCGAATGATACACGGTGTTTACTGCCCCCTGCCAAATGCTCTGTAAAAAAAATAAAAAAAATAAAGGGGAGGGGGGGAGGATTTTGACTTGCAGGGTTGGTAGCCTCTGTTTGGTGTCTTGAGTCTCTCCCCCTCCCCACCCCTGTTAAGTTAGAGACAATGGTTTGACTTGTGTGCGTTTTGTGATTTCATTTTCTCGCCCCCCGCTGACGCCCCCTCTATTCCTCCTCCTGCCCACTCCCAGCTTCTTCCCCCAAAAAAAATAATTTAAAAAAATCAACAGATAGGGAGGGTTTGGTCCTTTCCCCCCTTTAATTGGTTGCAATTGTTCAATTCTCCCAATTTGGAAGGTATTTAAACCACGTAGATCGAATTTCGCTAAGGGAGATCATGAGTTGGAAATTATGGGGTCTGTAGGCCAGATGTGAAAAATGCTTAAAGCAGCTGCCGCTGTTACCTTGGCGGTAGAACGCTTAATCCCTTCCCCCAACAATACGGAGTGGGGTGGGGGGGAGAAAATGTGAGGAGCCTACAGCTCTTAATTAAATTTCGCTGCCTGGTTAGTTCTGATTTCAATCTTTTTTTGGAAACTGCCGAGAATGCGAGAAACCTTTCTTCTTCTTCTTTTTCTCTTACTAACGCGGAAGCTTAGTACCGTAGGAATGTCGGTTTCTCCGTGTGTGTGTCTAAATAGCATCCACGTGTAACTGAAAAAGGCTTCCAACTCAATGGAGCTCAAAATCTAAATCGTTTTTTTATGTGTTGCTTGTCGGAGCCATGATGGCTTGTGTTGTATGACAATGCCAAGATTCTGGATTTCGAAAGAAGGACACCCCCACCCCGTCTTTAAGAGCAAGAAGCAGCCGGATCCTATCAAGAGTTTCTCATTTCCCCACAACCAGTGCTAGCAGATGCGCTTAACTGCTTAATCCTTGCCGAGTTGCTTCTTCTATCCCTTGGGTTTAAATCACTAGTGTGGAGCCATAGGAAATGTCGGGGGGGGAATTTTTTTTTAAATCTCTCGCTTCGTTGCTTGCAAAGCACATACCAAGGGGGTCGAGCGAATTATATATATTCCCCCGGAAACGTTAAGAAGCCGGTGGGCTGTTTAGAAGGGGGGGAAGGAGGTGAAGAATTCAAGATTAATGGCATGTACTTTTTCTCTCCTCCCCATTTCATTGTGTGATGAGTGCAGATTTATGCATTTGCCGCTATTCAGACCCCAAGCCCCCCCTCCTCCTCTCTCCCTTCCCCGGTACTGGCAATATTTGTAGTATTTTTTTAGCAAGATGGCACTCAAGTCAAGGAATATTTCATTTCTAGCGGGCAAAATTCACAAGCCATTTGTGTTGGGATTTTTTTTGTTTTTTTGTTTTAAACATCAAACTCCTCCTTCCTTCCTTCCTCGTTGCCATTTCTCCCCCGCGGTTATTCTTTCAGGATACAATTCCTTTCTCCAGTTTCATCTACTCCGGGAATATGGATCTCCGGATGGAAAGCCTTTCGTGCAAAACGCGTTTCTTGTATTCTCATCTTCAATTCCTCCCACCCACCCCCTCCCTTCTCTTTTTAGGAAGGGGGAGGGAACACGTTGCTTCAATTCGATGAATTATTCACTCTCTTATTTTCTCTAAAGCTGCCTTTTCTTTTCTTTTCTTTCTTTTTTTTCTTTTTGGCAGACATGCATAGTACCAACAAGCATGGCTTATCGTCCTTTAGGGAACCCGGGCAGGCAGTCGGCAGAGCTATAATAGTGGAAGAAAACCCGACCCCTTTTGTGAGCATGTGGCACTCCCGAACCGAAAACGTAAATCTGGATAAATCCATTAACATCCAAGAGGTGCTTGTAAAATGCACTGTTGATTTTCTTCACTGACTGGGGGGAAAAAAGGAAAAAAGACACACACACACACACACAAAAACCACCACCGCGGTTACGTTCCATCTGCATTATCTGGTCTCTCTTGGTTCAAATGGCTGCGAATTCCGTCTTGGAAGGCGGCGAGAGGCTTCTCTCTTCCAGCATCTGCATCAAAAGGGGTGGAGAAGACAAACTGAGCTAGTCTGGGTTGTGTGTGTGTGTGTGTGGTGGTGTTTTTTTTTCCCTCCCTCCCTCCCTTTTCTTTCTCTTAAGTCTCATTTGAGAAGCTCGGCTCCTTTATTGCTTCTTTGTTGCCGGCTGCATTGCTTTTTCAGGGTGCCTATTTAACACGGTATCGGCTAGTTTCCTA
>JANHFT010003591.1:54048-66885 GCA_032467955.1 Pseudoxenodon macrops | reverse complement strand
ATACTCTCAATCTTACACGGGAAAAGACCCGAATACGCCAAGACTTGCATACCTATACCCGTGAAAACCTACGAAAATACACACAGTTAGATAGATAGATAGATAGATAGATAGATAGATAGATCTAAGTAATTTGCCACAAAAACAATCAAGTCTTAAATCTTAATGCTCTTTGGTTTAGATTGATAAAGTTGTGGAAGAATTAAAAGATAGGCCTGAATTGCAGCATGTGGTAAGTATATTAGTTTCTTCTTTGTCTTAACACATAAGAGCATAAATTTTTCTATGCAGTGGCACAACTGTATAGTTCAGTTTTAGCAACAGAGGTACTATAGTGGTATAGGATACGTTAAAGATCAAAATTCAACCACACTTATTAAAAAAAAATAATGGTGTCTGTCTGACATAAGTAATGCTAATTTTATCACATTATAGTGTCTTAGTGGCAAACCCTCAAGTTAAGCTTAGTTCCTGAAAATCTCCATGTTGTTTTCTTGTCAACAATGTAAAGACCGTTTGTAACTGACGCCTCCTGGATTTTTAAATTTTCCCCTAATGAATCTGGGATTTTATGTTGATCTCAAAATCTTAACCAGATTTGACCCTGCTTAACATATTGTGGATCAGCCTAGGTTGCTGCCAGTTTTTCTGCTTATTAAATTCCATAATACATTAGCCAGTTATAACACATACCATCCTTCCCTAATCCTCTAGACGGTTAGTTATTCAGATAATTATTCTGGCTGATATAGAAGTTTAGTTCATCATATCATAAATCATTGGGATGGGGAAGACTAGTATTCCAACACACCTTCCTTCCCCTATTTTCCTCCATTTGCCATGTGAGTTGTGTTGGGCTGAGAGTGAGTGACTGGCCCAAAGTCACCTAGTTGGCTTTCATGAATAAGGCATATTATTTATATTATATTTTATAACATTAAATATTATGAAACAAATGTATTGTATTGCATTGAACTATATTATATTAATATTTATATCATATCATACCATGCCATCCATACTATTATTATATTTATATTAACTCTGAACCTTTCAAGGATATTGCAAAATCTGTTTGAGTAAACTAATCTTTAATGCAAGAGGTTGAGGATCACATAATACATAATTTCAGCAAACAATTGTTCTTGGTCTTATATTTGATGAGAAAATGCCCTCAAATAGCAATTCCAGAAAAGGGTCTCTTAGTCACAGTGTACTAAAATGTACTTACATTTATGGACATTCATCTGGAACTGCTATTTTTAGTCATCACACCTGCATATACCACTTTCTTGGAATTGAGATATATGCGAAGAAGAATTAGCAGGCTATAGATTAAATCTCTACATAGAACACATTATTCTACATATCTAAATTAGAATAAAATATAATTCTTTATTGGCCAAGTGTGATTGGACACACAAGGAATTTATCTTTGGTAAATTCTACATAAGCCAGAGAGGCCAACTTTGCAAAATAATTAATAGACCCAGGTTTGACATCAGGACTCAAAACAAGGACAGAATAATAATAGAGCATTGCAACTTCTCAGAAAGTCCATTACAGATCTCAAAGTAACTATTTTTGGAGAAGAGGGGGGGGGAATTACAAGCATAATTAAATCAGACATTAATTAACTCAAATGCATCACAAACTATATATTGAAACCTATAGAATGAGTTTTTAACATTACAATTATTAATTGATAAATTATAATCCTAGTGTTTCTCACATATAACATGAATCTGCCTTCCTGTTTCCTTCCTCCCATCTCATCCAATTTAAATCTTATATCAGTTTTGGCATTCCATGTATCTGATGAAGTTAGCATGAACATTCATGAAAGCATGTCTTTAACACATTTGTTATTGTGAAAAGATGCTTCCAGACTCCTCCTAATGTTTGGCTATCACAGAGTACAATGACTTCAATCTATAGTGTACTTCCTATCACTGATTTTTCCTTGAACTTTCCTCATCCCTTTACAGGTAATCCTCGACTTATGACCAAAGTTGAGCCCAGATTTATGTTGCTAAGTGAAAACTTTGTTGAGTTTTGCCCCGCTTTATGATTTTTCTTGCCACATTTGTTAAGTGAATCACTGCAGTTGTTAAATTAGAAACAGGGTTGTTAAGCGAATTTGGTTACCCCATTGAGGGGATCACATGACTCTGGGACGCTGCAACCGTCATAACTGTAAATCAGTTGTCAAGCATCCGAATGTAAAACGTGACCCTGGGGATGCTAGAATGGTCATAAGTGTGTAAAATGGCCATAAGTCACTTTTTTCAGTGCTGTTGTAACTTCGAACAGTCACTAAACGAACTGTTGTAGGTTGAGGACTTACCTGTAAAGGAGCATTCTTAAAATCCTTGCAGTATTGGTTTCTTGACTTGATCTACTTGAAAAGGCTGGTGACATAAATGTATAATAAAAGTCATTGTGCCATTACATGAAATGCTATATCTGGCTTGCCCAACTTGAGATACCAGCATCAAGAGTTCATCCATCCCTGATGAGTTTTCCTCTCTGGTGACTTTCCTTTAGATATCAGAACATATTCTCTCATGGACACTGGAGTTCTTGACTTCTTTTTTCAAGCACAGAGTTGAACTAATTAGATGGCAATACTCTTCGATTTTTTTTAACCATATTCTTGAAAACAGAAATTAAACGAATTGGTTGAAAAGAAACCAAATTGATGAAATCTGGATACGTCACTCCTTATAAAATCCAAAATACACATCCAGATCTAACTGGTATATATGAATGGTTTCACCCCCCAAAAAATATGATATAATCTGCAAAATGGAAAGTCTACCACTTTCTCCCCAAAGAACTATGTATGTTAACAGGGAAAATTGAAAGAAACAGTGACTACTGAGAATCATAAATCAAGATAGTTTTTCCTCTCCCTTAGATGATCCTTAGAAACTCAACATCTTTTCCTCATGCTGAAGGCAAAGCTCCCTTCTTACCCACTGGACTGCAGATGGGTTGCATCAATCCTCAAGCAATGCATGTGGTTTCACTTCTGACAAAAGCAGATGGCTATTCCCTTTAGTCAAATTTCTATGCTCTTGTTACCAGATGGCATACAAAATGTTTGATATACCAATGCAGAATGATCCAAGTCTCCTTACAAGGATCACCCATACCCCCTAAGTACCTATCCGTTCATTGTCATCATCCAGCACATAAATAATACAACTTGATAATTAATTCTGGAATGTATGATGTTAAATTCCATGTTTTGTTTTCTTTTTATATGGAAAAAAAGAGTTACATTTGTAAAACTATCCCAATAAATGTCCTTACCATTATGAAACTCAAAATATTCTGACTTTATCTTTAGAATTTTTAAAATACATAGATATTCTCTAAACCTGGCACATTTGCCCACATTTACAAGAAGTGGCCCTAAGTCTGATGATTTAAATGAGAAATTCCCTCATTTTGATGGGTGACAAGCAACAAATGAAACACATTTGAATTCAGCATGGCAAACAAATGAGATAGAAGTGACACAAATATGTTCATAAAAGGGACAGTAGAAGAACACCTGACAATATTTCCATGTCTTTTCACAATGTCAGTGGCCTTGGAGAAATAGGATATTGGAATGTCTACCCATTAACAGTACTGAAGGAAGGAGATTGAAGGTCAATTTGAAAGGCAAAATTTAAGCAATATTAGTGGGAGAAAGATAGGCGGCAGATAAAACATATCCTTAGAGATCTCTGGCTATGAATAATTACGGGACGAATTTGTGTCTATATCTCCCTCTATCCCCCTGTTTAATAATTCTTTCAGTATAATAAAGACTCATGTATAACAAGAGAAAAATATAGCGTTCCGTCAGAATCTTCTTCCAGATTCTGTTGAAATAATAAGAATGTGTCTTCCAGAATTGATAGGGTCAAAATTAACAGCGTAGAATGGGGTCTGCAAACTTAAAAACTCAAAGAGCCATTTGGACCCATTTTCCACAGAAAAGAAAATGCTGGGAGCCACAAAACCTGGGTGAGCATGGCCAACTAGACATCACTCACTTCCACTAGTCACATGACCCCCTAGCCACGCCTACCCAGTCATTAGGGCAAAGAACTGGCTGTTTA
This sequence comes from Pseudoxenodon macrops, assembly GCA_032467955.1. Classification (NCBI taxonomy): domain Eukaryota; kingdom Metazoa; phylum Chordata; class Lepidosauria; order Squamata; family Pseudoxenodontidae; genus Pseudoxenodon; species Pseudoxenodon macrops. The sequence continues at coordinate 62,767 of JANHFT010003591.1, read as the reverse complement.
AAAACACCAGGAACCACAAAACGCTTTTGACATAGCTCTCTCTCTCCCTCTGCCCCCCCTCTCTGTGTCTCTGTGTCTCTGCCCCGGCTGCTTCTCCATCCTTCTCTGTCACCCTTACCTCCTCAGGCCAGGCGTGGAGTGACTGGCAGGGGAGGGCGAAGGGCCAATGGTGGGATTACCTGACGGAGCCATAGCAGAGGGCCCAAAGAGCCGCATGCAGCTCCAGAGCCACAGGTTGCTGACATCCGCCTTAGACTGAGAAAGAAAAAAACAACTCTGTAGCTTTATTACAAACTAGTCCAGCAGTGAAATCTACTTAACTTCGCGACTGGTTTGGAAGTCCATGCGCTGTACGACTCACATTTATGATGGTTGCAGTGTCCCAGAGTCATATAGTCCTCTTTTATGACCTTCTGGCAAGCAACATCAATTGGGAAACCAGATTTATAAAACAATGGTGTTACTAATTTAACAACTGCAGTGATTCACTTAACAAATGTGGCATAAAAGTTGTAAAATGGGGCAAAACTCACTTAACAAAGTTCTCACTTAATAATATAAATTTTGGGCTCAATTGTGGTCGGAAATTGAGGACTACCTATGTATAAGTCATGGAACTTGCATTGTGATGCCACAATGAATATTTTGTCATTTGTTCTTCACCCAGGAACCTGGTTATCTGTCATCCCCTCTCTCTCTGTAACTTCTCTACTTTCTCCTTTTTCAACCTAATTGCAAGATCTGAAATAATATGGAAATTATGAATCTCCATTTCATTTTGGAAACTTAGAGACTTGCAATACTGAGAATGTACTGATGACAAATGGGAGGAATAAAGGCTACGGACAATAATATATTAATTATATATGTAATGTTTTAAACACAGAACAGGGAATTGCAGTTGAAAGATCTTTCTTAACCATTATTACAGATAGCAACCTGAAGTGGAGACATTTTTCATGACTTTGTATAGTTTGGCAAAGTCTTGAATAAAATACTTCTTCGCTTATCAACTCTTATCATCTGGCATCAGAAGTCACAATTCTAACTGCTTGATTGAGATATTTTGTTATTTGGTTTTCACCAGTTTTTGAAAAACTTATCTTCTGGTTACAAGAACTCAAAAGTTAAATGGATATTGTAATACAAAAGCATGGACATATTGCCATTCATTTTAATGAGGTTTTATATGGAAAACGTCCCAGTGGATGACTTACCTTGGGACCATGCATGTTCATGGTTATATGTAGAATTTAGATTTTTATTCTTGGGCCCTAGAAATCCTGGAATCAATGCTGATGAACAAAGAAATTAAGAAAACAAACATCAATAGCAACCAACTGAGCTAGAATGCTTTGAATTTTTCCATGGCGTGATGGTGTTTTTTTATTTTGGTTTTTATTCTAATATGTCAACATTTTACACATCCTATTTGTTATTATGTAACATTCATTATGAGGAATCCCTCAAGAATGCCGTATACCCTGGACATAGTGAGAATTCCATCTGTTCAGCAAGCTCTTCTCCTCCAGCGGACTAATAGCACACTATCATTAAGAAATATTCTCTGGGGCTGCAGTCCTTAATTAATTTCATTTTAAATTAATGGCTATGGATTAACTGAGAACTATGATAGTGCCGTTCAGAAATGTAAAAATGAAAGAAAGGTAGACGATCAGCTATGGTTGATAACGTCCAGTTAAGAAGCAGTTCTTCAAATATATCAACAGTAAGAGGAAAATAAAAGAGAGAGTGGGATCATTGTTTGCTGCAGATGGAGAAATATTAACAGATGGACAAGGGAAAACAGAAATCTCCTTATCTCCTATATTATTTCTGGCTCTATCTCCAAGGAAATATTGATTTGAGCAGCTTTGATTGGGGAAGAAAACAACAACAAGGAAGGGGCCAAGTTTTGAGGATGTAATTTGAATATTTTCAAGTTCTCAAATCCTGCTGAAAGGCACCTAAGAATAGTGAAGGAACTGGCTAAAGAGCTGTCGGGCCTCAGTAAATTAACTTTGAAGACAGAGATGGATTTTAAATCTTCTTACTGCCAGTTCGCTCAGGGGCGTGCTGTGGCTGCGTGGACGCTGTGCGCACATGCAAAGTGCTTTAAAAAAACTAGAATGGCGGCTCCTATGGTGCTACTGAAAGAATCGGCTCAGGGGGGTGGTAGGCCCGGGTTACTAACAGTTCTACCAAACTATGCAGGTAAGTTATTAATGGTTCGGTAGAACCGGATTGAACTGTTAGGAACCCACCTCTGTTTGAAAATTCCTGGAAAACTGGGAATGCCTCAGAGATCTAGACAAGATGAAATGTCTTATTAAAAAAAGAAAAAAGAGGATCCTAGTAATTACCACAATTGCTTTATTATCTGCTCTAATGTCAATATTTGAAAAGAGATTGGTTTTAGATTACTTTAATGTAGTTGCCAACCTCCTCTGTCTGGTGGAAATTGTTGAGTAGGTGATCAAGGCTTGTAGTTGAAGTTTTCCTTGAAGGAAAAATTGTATCGGGAGCCTTTTCAGTCATGTTGCAGGCTAGGTTATAGGATAATGGTTGCATGTGAGGAAGTGAAGTTGGGATTCCTGCCTGTGCTTGGACAAGCACAGGAAAAGCAGTTGCAGCCAGGAAGAAAAACTTGTCATCACACTTCCCGAAGATGAGCACAACTCATGGTTCTTTTTTCTCAAAGGGTCTACAGCCCCAGAAACCCATGCATACATTCATTCACTCACAAATTTACTCACAAGCATACATGCCAGGGTTCCAACTACCTGTCTAATTGAGCCACATCCTGGAATTTTCAAGGATGTGCCAACATCCAGAGGCAGCCCCACTCCACTTAAGCTCTTAGCTTACAAAAACAAACACTAAGAAGTGGGTATGGGGACGTAGGAGGAAAAACTGCATGCAAGGAGGCACAGGCAATGCCTAGAGACTGGCAAACCCATTACAAACAGGCAAGAGGAGCAGCGTATCCTGGTGGGAATCCTGCCTGGAGTTTGGACCCTAGCCTGGAGCTCAGTAGCAACTAGGAACAATCACATTGAAGCAGCACCTCATCCCAACTACTGCAAAAACTTTTGGGGGAAAAAAGGCAAAGGTCGTATGCTACATTATAGATTTTAAGACCAAATGACTGAGTATAAAGAATTGAGTATTAAAGACATATTTATGTGGCAACATAACCTTGCAAAGCCTAGAAGGGTGGAGTTGAGTAACAACCTGTTGTTGAGGAAGGTGTGTGCTGCAATAAAGCATTGTGTACAGATTTACTATACTGTGGTATGTCCAGTTCTTGGAAAGCAAAGAATTTTCACTTAACATTGGAGCTCTTGAGGAACTAAGACAGGATGGGATGTAATCATCCTGGTCTTCCTTAATCTTTAAATGTTTTTTTAATACCATCAATCATGGTAGATTTCTGGACTGCTTTGCAGAATGAGAGGCTATATTTTATGGTGGCTGTATTTTCTGAGTGGTCAGTTCCTGTGTGTGTGTTTTTTCGGACTATAAGATGCACTGGTGTAAAGGTGCATAAAGATTTCAAAGAGGTAAGAAAAAAAAACTTTTTGTCTTCCCTAACCCCAGGAGCATTCTGCATGCCTCCCAAACCCTCTGCTCACCCCATTTTTTTTTGCAAAAATGGGATGCAGGGGCAGGGCTTTAGGAGGCCAAAAATGGCTGTATTCAATGTATAAGATGCACCAACATTTCTACCCTCTGTTGGGGGGGGGGAAGGTGCATCTTATACTCCGAAAAATACAGTACACACACACACACACACACACACAGAGAGAGAGACTGTAGTGCCACAGGGTTCAACATTTTCACCCCTCCTGTTTAACACCTTCTTGAGGTGGTTGGGTGAGGTCGGTTGGTTCCAGGTTAGCTATCATACCATTTAATTACAGGCTGACCTTGTGATTCTGTGAGATCTGCTGGGGCCTGAATAGGGAGGAACAGAATCAGGCTCAACCTTAGCTAAACCAAGTAGCTGTGGGTATTGGGGCCTTTGGGGCCATTGGGGCCAGGGGGAACTGGATGGGATTGCATTTCCCCATACAAGAATGGAGGAGTACAACTTGGCAGAATCTTCCCAGACTCTTAGTTCCCTCTCAAAGAGCAATAGCAGTTGGGGCCAGGAAGGTCTTTGCATAGATGTATCTAGTGCCTGAACTATTGAACTGGATTGCCCTCATCATAGTCATTCATGCCTCGGTTACATCCACAAAAAGATTATTATCAAATGGCCTATATATATGGCTGCCCTTAACGACCATTCAGAAACTAAAGTCATTCCGAAGTGTAGTGACACAATCAGTAAGGGACAAACCTTAGTATGCCCAGGAACATCTCTTCTTGGTGAACTGAACCGGTTTCCAGTAGGTTTCTTGGTGCAATTCAAGGTACTGGTTATTATGTATGACGCCCTACATGGCATGGGGCCTAGTTATACATTTCTCTTGCGCTTTCTGGCTCTCCACTGAACAGAGCGATGACATGCTCGGCGCCCCATCCATTAAGTGATGTTATCTGATGGGATCCCAAAAGCATAACTTCTCTGTGCAGCACCTTTTGAGAAGGCATCCTCCCAGAGACTCTTGGCCGTTCCCTCAGTCTCCTTCAAATGAGCCTTGAAGACCTGGCTCTTCACTCAGCCTTTGGGCCTGGATAAAAGTGGTGTTATATTTAGGGAGGAAAAACATAGTACAAGCATTCACGTTGAGGGATACATGGGTAGAAAAGACTTATCAGAGGAGGACTTGGGTGTGGACATTAACAACAAGCTGGACGTGAGCAGCCTAGAAGAACTAAAGTACTTTGGGCTGCATCGGAAGAAAGATTGTATCAAAAGCATGTAAAGCCCTTCAGAGGTGGGTTCTGAATCTTCTTATTGCTGGTTCGCTCAGGGTCGTGCCTTGAGTGCGTGAGCGAGCGCATGCCTGGCAGTCAAAAATTAGCTTCTGTGCATGGGCAGAAGCAAAATCCAAGATTGCGGCGGCCAAGGAGCCACCGACAGAACCGGCTCCGTGATGTCACTGCGGAGTTACTACCTACTCTATAGAACTGGATAAAACAGGTAGGAACCCACCTCTGAAGCCCTTACTCCATGCTATTCTGCACCAATGAGATCACAGAGCGAGTGGCTCTCTACCACCAGTCTTGCTATTCCCCATTCTAGCAATACTGCCCCTTCCCAAACTTCTCTAGTTCTTTCAGGAAAGCCTTTTCCCATTCCCCTCCCCTTCTGCTAATAAAGGCACATTTACAACCCCTGGGGTTTTGGAAAATCCAGATGGCTTCATTAACAATTTTGCCTCTGGCTATGCAGATCCAAAAAAAATCTTCTCTTGAAATTCTCACAAGCTCTCTTCCTTTACTAAAAACAGTCACATTGTTCTATTCCTCATCCTTCTCAAAGGCTGGTCTTCTTTTGTTCCCATGTTTGCTTTTGGGGAATCCCTGTTAATGTGTTGGTAATGGGACTTGCTAGACGTGTCATTCACTGGAACACAGCATAGCCATGCAAATGCAAACTCTTTGGGTAGCACCCAAGCAGCTATTTAGCTGGCTGGCAATGCTCATTTGTAGTTCCCACAGAGGAGCTGGGAGTGGGGTTGCTATTGTTTATGTCTGTTTAAAACTTCTGCCTAATGGGGGAAAAAATAAATGCATTTGGCAACAGTAGAATTTTTAATAGCAATAGGATGGTAGAAATATTCCTGACCAGAGAATTGGGCTATAACAAACATTTTATGTAACATGTCTCTCGGGTTCTTTCCAGCCCTATGATTCTATAATTCTATCTGAAGTTTAGCTAAGGAAGGAGCTAGAATGTTTAAAATGTGTCTTTTAAGACCAGCACTGGAGGAGATGCTGCTAAAACTCTCTGGCTGAGTGTGTGTGTGTGTGTGTGTGAGAGAGAGATGTATATATCCACCATAGATAAGCCTTATTAAATGCATTCTTGGAAAAAGCCTTTAAAATATTTATCGGATTAACCCGCCCTTTCCTTTAATTAAATCAGAAAATGTTTTAATGTTTTGGAAGTTCATAAAAGGTATGAAGAAGAAGTGCCCATCATAATTTCATTGCTATAAGTTCCTGCTGGCAATTTGGCTTCTGCAGGAGAATAAAGGCAAGTCTTCATGAAGATGAGTTAGTGTTCATCTTCTAATAAAGTTTAATATTGTGGCTTTGTTGGAAATTACCAAACAGTGAATTTAAGCCTGACAATCAAAGTGATATTTATTACAGAGTAAGGGATATTGAAGAACATTAATATGAAGCTTAAAAAAAAAGTAAGGTAAATGTGCTTTCCTGAGTAGAAGTGGTATTCCACATGACTGCTTAAAAGTGTGGTTAATCGCATATCTATAGGCAGTGAAGAGAAATATGTCACACTTGACCACTCAGTTTAGATAGTTTAGATGCAACTACAACAGCAAAGAACATAACAAAAGGAGGAGTGATTGGTTTATTTCCTTAGTTAATCATCCTCTGAGTAGATCAACTGAACCTGATAAAACAACTTACTCAAGACTAATCTGAATCTCAGTAGATTCCTGTAAAGCAAGGATTCCATCCTACTTTTCTTTTTTCTGGTAGGAAATAGATCTGGAGATATGCTGAAATTCTCTGGCTTAATTTGATTTGCAGCTTTGCAAATTGCCCAGTCCGGAGTAGATCATCTTAGAATTTAATTCAATGCTCAGATCTGAATCTTAGAGCACATCTGTAATGAGATTGGTGAGAACCTGCTTCTGCCCTGCAGATGAGAAGATGCTACATGATACCAGCATCATAACTTTGCTCCTTTGGTCCAATTTGACAAATATGGCCTCATATTTGGAAAACTGTGAAACAATTACTCATCCTAACTTCTAAAGGCTTCAAGTATGCAGCAGCCACTCCACGTCTCCTACCCTAGGATCACATTCAATTCATAACCCAAGACTCAGCCAGCCATATTTAATTATAAAAATTACTGACCTGAATTATTGCAGACTGACCTGGCATTCAGCAATATAAGCCTGAGTCCGAAGTACCAATCTGATGCTCATGGGTTGAAATTATATTAAAGGATCTTTCTGGTATAATCACTGGGCTCTATGGATTTCCAGGTAAACAACAAATGCTGTTTGCTTTCCCAGAGCTGCTAACTGTTATTTTTTCTTTTCCGTAGAACCTAAAAGGATAGTTTACCATGTTCTCTGAATCCAGTCTGTATCTTTTATAGGTTACTGCAGGTTATGAATACAAATTATTTACTTTACAGGTATCAGAAAATCGGAATTAAGCAAACCATGATTTAGCATGGATGTATGCCAGGAGTCTCACACTCAAATGAATATGTGGCTGTTAAGCACAAAGGATTAGGACTATATGTTAAATTACAGTTCAAAAGATTTATTGCTCAAGCCTATACATCAGAATCCAGTCAACTAAAGTTCAGTACTAACTTGGCACCAGATAAGGGTCCACAGAATTCAAGAGGTGTTGGACTTGGACCAATTATGGAAATGTAGAGCCTCGAAACTGATAAAGTACTTAACCCCAACTCCCACCCCCAATTCTGCCTACTCTTCTTCTACGGTGGCCACATTATGCCTAAGGGGAATTGCATAAGCACACCAACGTGCCTACCATCCCTGTCCTACTGTCCCCATTTATACGTACTCATTTTATGTGTTTATGGCTATGTTTTGCTTATTTATATGCACTTATTTGTGCCATTTTTTTTCATGTGTCCATGTCTATGCCTATACTGATACTTGTTCCCTTGTACTTGTTGATAAATAAAATAAAATAAATAATAAACACTACAAAACATGTGGCAATTGTGGGCCCACATTCACCCATAGACAAAAATGCAAGCGATTTTAAAGCAGAGTATTTATTTGTTAATACTTACAAACAATCTTATTTATAAGGAATAATCATTTAAAATTCAATTAAAATGAGTTTATTGGTGATTAAGAAAAATAAACAGATGTTGCCTAGGGCAAAAGAGTAAAAGGTTGTATTGCAGTGGCTGTGATCTCACTCCTGTGTTGCTTTGCGCACCTCCCTGGCATCAACTACCATGGATAAATGGCAACAGCAATATTCCCTCTGGTGACTTGCATGGCCCTCACATGCTGGGCCAGCATCTGCACATGAGGCAAGGCAGAAAGGCAGGATGGCAACAGTGGAAAGCAGGAGCCTGCAGAGTCACTTGAGCAGAATTTGAGCTCTGACAGTGCCTTCAACTGCAGAAAAGAACTCATTCCAGCCCCATGTAGCCTGCGGTCCATTTTCCTGACACTTTTGATACATGCTGCTCCATCCACAGTTACTCTGGAATGAGTTTCATCACCCCACGTAAGCATGCACCGATTGCAAGAGTAATTAGACATTGTAAAAGTAGAGATAAGTAATATAAGATTTAATAAAATATCTGACAGGAGGAACATACATTTTAAAATACATCTCAGTAGCATGCCTATTGGAAAATGTAATACCTTTACCGGTAGTTACATCATAGCATTTTTAAATGTTGTACTGTGAGCAAAATGAAACTCGAAATAAAAATCTGGATCCCTAATTTAATGTGCTAGGTTTTTCAAGGTTTGTCTGCTGAGGCAGTTTGCAAAAGAGAGAGAGAGAGAGAGAGAGAGAGAGAGAGAGAGAGAGAGAGAGAGAGAGAGAGAGAGAGAGAGAGAGA
>JANHFT010003591.1:40684-53797 GCA_032467955.1 Pseudoxenodon macrops | reverse complement strand
CCCTTAAACAATAGAAACTTTGAACAGTGAGACAGTGCAAGGGCTTGAATTAAACACAGTTGCATTTTATTGTAAAACTAATTTTGTAAAACTCAGAGTGATTTTTTAAAGTTTTTTTTTTTAAATCTCAAAGAAATTTTTATGGCTTTATTTACATGAGACATGTAGTGTTGTTGAACTTAGCTTTATGTTTGGATGATTTCCTTGGCTGAGGATTCATTCTTTGTTACTCTTATATCTATATCAATATCTAATGTAGATTCAACATCCTTTTTCCTTGCCAAGGAGATGATTTACATAAATAAATATGCTATGTGATACCTGCGGCCTCTAGCACTATTGCATTTTTACTCAACACATTGTTTTGGAAATTTAAACTGTTGGAATAATTAATACACTAGTTTATATGTTGGAACACCTGTCTGAGAATTCGAAGACAGCAGAATTTTAAGGTTAATACATCTGGAGGTATGAAAGTGAGGGAAAACTGGAATAAGCCATATTAAGCACGATAGAAAATTCTAAATATAAGTTCAAATTGCAATATATTCAAAGCTGTTTCCCTTTTTATTTTAATATGCTATTTGAGATAAACTTGAGATAAATCTTCCTATTAGTATTTGGAGTATGAAAAGAAGACTAAATCTCTACTCTTTTTAATTCAGCAAGTACCAAAGGTTCCATTAGCTCTGCATATACTGTATCTGTCTCATGTTTTGAATGCATGCATAAACAGTAATATTTGTTTTATTTATTTATATGGTGCATTCATTGTATTTATTACATGATTTATTTAAGTGCACTGAATCTCAGAACCAAACTGTCTAGGTTACTTGATGATCTCCAGATTTGTTTTCTAAATGGCTTAAAATATGGCTTGTTCTAAACTTTTAACCATAGTTCTGGATGAAATTAGAAACTATGATTAACTGAAAACATCTGGATCTTTAATGTTCTGTAACACTAAAAAAGAAAGGAAAGTATTGTATTTAAGCCAAAGGTCATTAATATATTAGCTTATGAAGCAAATATGCTACTGTCTTAGCTGGGTCAAAGAAGAGAGATTATTTAAATATTTTTAATAAGATGTTTCCATATTTGGAACCAATTTTACTGAGAACATAATGTTCTCCGTCCATTACCATTTGGAAGCAATGAATCCGTCACCATTAATGTGCTAATGATGAGATTAGTTTGAGTAGTGGAAATATTTTTATGACATTACAACTTTTTTCCTGAGGACCTCCGTACCCATATTTATAACATTTAATGAATAGTGTTATTCAGGAAGGCGCAGGCAGTCCCATCTAAACTATTAAACTTTGCCACCATTTACTTATCAGACTCTTAAAGCCGATTACAGACTCCCATGTGATAAAATACGGATCATCACTCCGCAAATGGAAGAGAAGTGCATAAACTGGTTGTAAATGTAAAAGCAAGTCAGGATTCTGAAGAAAAGACTTTGGCAAGACTATAAAACAGGTCAATCTTAACTCACGTAGTTAGGATGGAAGCGAGACATTTGTTTAAGAACAACAGCAACGAAAGTTGAGATAGTTTGCATTTTATTTAATTTCAGCTGCAGGGATACATAAAAGAGCCATTCAGCACTGAATGAGTGGGATGTAAACTACTGTCTTATCCGTTATACAACATCCAGTAAATAGGTGATCCAGATGAATTGACATTAGTACTCACATTACCATTGCTAATTTGGTACTCTTGTATCCAGACACAAGTGAATTAATTGAGTACAACTTTTTAAGTGCCCTTAATTTTTCCACTCCCTATCTTGTCTCTCCCCACACACACACACACACTTCCTATTTTCCTATAATTTAAATTCCTGAGGCAGAGTCAGGGCAAATGCTTCTATCTTCTACGTTCCCAACCAATGCGCAAAGCTTCTATTTAATAGTCATTATTCAAGAAGGAATAAAAACCAGAATTAAATCTGGCACTAACAAGTCAGCCTCAGGGAGCAGGGGGGCATGGGAAGAAAAAAGCTTTTTGTTTCCTGAAGACAAATTTAATAGAACCTAGCACTTTTTTTGTTTGGCAAATCTAGAAAGAGAATCCAGAAAATTTGGGTGCAGGATAGGATGAAAGGCCTGTAGTCTGGGGTGAATCTGTGAAGTCGCCTATTCATTTAAGGTAGAGAAAGTGGTTTTTTTTAAAGGTTGAGAGGAAATATGGCTTTTCAAGGCTGCAAGGATAGAGCTAACGAAAATAGTCAAGCTCAAGGGTTTTTGTTGTCGCTGCTTTTGGTTAGATTGGATAATTGACATGGAAAAGTTGAGAAAGAACAAGGACTTTTTTTGGTTCTTTTACATAGCAATTTGGATGAAATTGTTTTGCACAAAAGGAAGCACTTAGCATTCCTGGTTATAGAGAATGTGCAATGTGGTATACCAGTGATCCAAGAAAAACTGCATTTCAGGCAAACACATATACAGTTCATTAAATGCATACATACTTACATCTGTCTAAGTATACAATTGTGCATACTTAGTTTCTGCATTAGATACATGCAAAGCTAAATTTGTATGGCTATTTATATAGGTTTGAGTTTATCAAAATGTGCATTTTTGCCCATTAAATTTCCCCCGCATAAGTTTTGTAGTTTGGATATTACCTTTTATTTCATTGGAGAATTGTAGGGAAGTGGTTTGGCAGCAATATATCTTGATTTTGGGAGGCATTAAGCATGCAGTTTTCCTAAGCTGTGCCCTATCAAACATTAAATAAAGTTGTATGTTATTTATCAAAAATATTTCTTACTTATAAATTTAAGATTCTATTGTATATCAATTGCCAAATACTATCACATATCATTTTTCTTACCAAATTAAATGATGTTAAAAGAGAACATACCCCTCTGAAAAGACCAAAGACAAATTCTTTGTGTGTCCAATAACACTTGGCCAATAAAGAATTCTATTCTATTCTATTTTAAAAAGAAAATTCTTATTTAAAAAGAAGGATAATTCAGCAGCATTCACAAGATAATCATCAAACCTTGAATGCCAATGTAGATATATCAACATTGTATGTTCAGTCAAAATCAAATATCAGAATTTGTGAAGAATTCCAAAATCAGTTTATGCAAACAAGTTCATTGTAGTTTTTCCCTGGATATATTTTTACAACTTCTAATTTCTTGGCATACATTCTACAAGTTGTGTTTCTTAGATTACTTTCTAAAATAGAATGATGCCTTGGTGGGTCACATAGACCTTTGATCTGCTGGAATCACTCAGTGCACTGATACCTAACTTTATTTTGTCAAGTCTTTTTGTCTAAAGAATTAACACAACTGTAGCTGAGACACAATGATGCTTTTTAGCATATTATAAAATTACTAGCTCAGATGTACTAAAATTGCAATACGTTAAACTTCAAGGCCAATGTAAAATTTGGAAATGAGATCTAGTTCATGTATTTCTTTTTTTGAAAAAAATCATTCAATATTTATGGAAATCATAACTAAATGCACATTGCTCCTTGTTGCGTTACTTTCTCAGCAAACAAATACACTGGTGTCTCCTTTCGTCATCTGTATATATAACTCATGATCAGAGAAGGCATTAAATAATTGATACTAAATGATATCTTTTAAAAAGAAGACTGCATATACAGAGTACACTTTTCTCACATTTGTTCTGAATAATCCATGTGCAATCTTGAAATTTTTCCTAGCGAATATTTATGGAAATTATTGCAGCCTGCCTACTGTTCCATGTGATTATTATCTGGAAGTATCTCAAAACAATCATAGGTTAATCATTATCTAAACACAATGCTGCTCAAGATATAATGAAGTCATTCATAATAAAACTAGGGATTGGAATGTTAAGGTTCATATATTTTATATGTATGTGTTCATTTATTTATTTTTTGTATGACTGCAGTGTAGTACAAAGTGAATGAAAGAAACTATGGGAAACTTTTCTCACTTCTACCTTCTCTCTCCTTCTACGGGATATCAGAATTGTCGACATTTCTCTAATGATAGATTGTCAGGTCTTAATCCAAAATTGCAGGAGATATTAATTAAGTTTGAATATGTTAGCTACATAACAGTGGTTTAAAACTGCCTTCTTTTAAAGTGAGGCATCTTAAATGTTTACTGCATTTGTTGGTTTAGATGATATGATATACTGTAATGAAGCAAAATTTCTGAAATACCCCTTCTGTCCATGTGGGAGAAAGAAAAGGGATAAAGATAATCCAGTTTTCTGGTGGATGGATGCATTTTATATTGGTGGAGGATAGAATCAAATGCAGCCATTTTTGTACCATCTTTTCTCTTTCTCTTTCTGAGAATTTTCTCTTTCACCTTCTCATTGTACCTTTTCTATGCCTGGTCATGCTTATGAATCTTAGAAACATTTCTGGCTGTCAAAGGGAGGTTAGAGAAGTGCTCAAATTTCCCTGAAACTCTGCTTTCACTTTTAATTCATCCCTTGCAGTGGAAGTCATTTGCTTCATAAATCTACAGGCCTCCAAAATTAATTCTTGGGCTCATTAAAAAATTAGAACTCCCAGGTGTTTTTCATGAAATGAGTGTTTTACTGGTTTCAAGGCAGTTACGTTTATGTTGGTTTGGAGAAGCATGAATTGGAAAGAGCCAAATAGGCCACTGAGCCCAACCCACCGCTCCCTGCAGGAATCCAAATTAAAGCATCTTTGACAAGAGTCGATCCAGTCTTGACATGAAGATGTTCACTGATGGGGAAACCAAAGCCTCTCTTGTGAAAAATGCATTGATGCTTTTAGGACCTGGTGCAGTCAGATTAAAAAGGAGGAAATATTGTATCTTGCAGATACAGCAACCTTTTCCTCTCTACATATGTGCACAGGCTTCACTGAAGCCTCTGGACTCCCTGGGGAGGGCGAAAAATGGGCCAACGGGCCAACCGGAAGTTTCTGGTAGACTTGCGAATAATCACCACCACCGGTTCTATAGAACCTGTCCAAACCTGCTGAATTTCACCCTTGATCTATGCCCCTCAAAGAGTATGAAGTGTTTTCAGCAATCCCAACCTTTAGAGGACAATTACAGTGATATTACTTTTCTTCAAGATGTTATCACTTCAAAACCAAATAATAGACAGTTTTATCCATTTCCCTCCTTAAAGCAAGAAGAAAAGAAAACATTTGCAACAGAGGCCCCTTGAATTGTACATAAAACCTATTTCTTGCAACCTTCAAGAAAAAGTAGGACAAGATCTTCTGTTACCTTATTTTTAATAACAAGGATCACTTCCTCCAACTGATTAAAATGAATAGAGTTTTGAACAGCCCTTGTAGATTATTCTTAATGAACCACAAGGGTCATTTTTATCCCACTCCAACTCTTAAATGTGATGAAAAGGTCAGGTGAAAACTGGAAACCACCAGTGCCTTGTTTTTCCTTTTCTTATTTTGAAGGTGGGCATAGTCCTTTAGAGCTGATGCTATAATACTTCTATTCATTTTTATGATGCCGTGGGATCTTTGTTATAAATCTTGTTCATTATTTTTAACAAATGTCCCATTTAAATTAAATACAGAAAAGATATGTATATGTTGGCAGCCTTGGCAATGTATTTATGCAAGAGAATAGATTCAAGGAGGTGATTCATGTACAACATTTGATTTTGGGCTTACTCAAAACAAACATATGGTACTTATATTAACTTTAAAAATGGCATTTACTGATGATTTAGCCAGCGTTTTAATAGTGCTAGTTTTGTAAAACATCTGTTGAAAACTTAGTTTTTCAGACCAGAGAATCGTTTAAGAAAAGTAACCCAAGGAGCTTAAATCAGCCTCAGACTGATAAGTAAAATCTCTTGTCATTTCCTGCATGGATATACTGTAAGAACTGAGTTTCGATGCAAAAACAAACACATCTTAAAACTGTGTGACACAAATGCTAAAACCAACTACAATATCCATAACAGGAAGTAAAAGTTTTCGTAGCTGAATATTACAACCGGCCTTCTTAACCTGATCCTGTTCAGGTGTGTTTGACTACAACACAGGTGTCAAACTCAATTGTGTCACATGATGTCATGTGACATATTGCAATTTTTTTTGGCCTTTGCAGAGCTGGAATGGGCATGGCCTGCACAGGATGCATCTGGCCTGCAGGCTGCCAGTTTGACTACAATAACCATGAACCTCAGCGAGCACAGCTATTGCATAAGGGAAGTTGCAGTCCATCACAGTTAGAGGGTTGTTGGCTGGAGAAGTTTACACTGTCATACAAATGTCCTGGTATTCCTAAAACTTAAAGCAATTGGTCCCTTTTGAATCAAGTGGATATTTTTAAAGATAGAATATTTGGACTCTATTCTTTCCCAGTTCAATTTGAAGGAGTTAAACATAAAAGACAGCTGTAAACAAACGTAATTACTTGTATGTAGCTTAAACCCTTCTTTGTTATGGTAGGAATATGACTCTCAAAGATTAAGCAAAGGTTTTCTGGAAAGACAGGTTGGCGAGAACCTAAGAGGAAAAGAGATGCTTGGTTTCATGTAGGCTCTGTGGTCTTAATCACGGATTATCCTTGAGACAACTGAGACACTTTTGACCTAGACTGTGTTGCAGACAGATAGACTACCGTATTTTAGAAGGGAGTACAGAGTGAAAACAGCTAGCTTTGCCTTCATATGCTTTCAATTGTCCTTCCTGTTAACTTTATAAATGAATGTTTGACGTAAGCAGGGAAGGGCAATAAGACACTCTCAATTGTGTCCAAAATAAACTTAGCAATAAGTCGAATCTTTTATAGAATCATAGAATGTAATAGAAAGTACCTTGAAGACCATTCTGTCCAACACCCCTCTTCCCAGGATGGAAATCCAGTCCTACAGCATTTTTGACAGATGACCATCACCCTATTGAAATACCTCCAGAGTTGATGACTCCCCCACTTCCTAAGGCTATATTCAGGGGTGGGTTGTAAATTGTTTTGCTGCTGGTTTGCTCAGGGTCATGCCTTGCGCATATGCATGAAGCGTGCATGCTCGCACAGCAGTAAAAAAAAGCTTTTGTGCATGCGCAGAAGCAAAATTCAAAATGGCGGTGACCATGGAGACACCAAAGGAACCGTCTCTGTGACATTATCGCCGAGTTACTACTGGTTCTATAGAACCAGATAGAAGTGGTAGGAGCCCACCTCTGGCTATACTTCATCATTTGCGTTGATGTAGCCTTGAATTGCCTTTGCTTTTTTACAGCTAGATCATACAGTCACTCATGCTCAGCTTGTGATTTAGGGAGACAACAAGGTTCTTTTGCATGTACTGGTGCCCACCTTCCTATGTTCTGCCTTCAAAAATTTTCTTTACCAAATGGAAGGATTTGCAATTGCCGGAAATTTTTGCAACAATTCATTTTGGTGATTTCTGTCCATTTTTCCAATTTGTCAAGATCCTGCTGATGCTTGATGTGATTCTCTTAAGATATTTGGCATCTCTCCTATCATTGTGTCATCTGCAAAACTGATTGTCATATTTTCCAAACCCAAGTCATTTAAAAATATGTTGAACAGCAAGAGAATATGGAATGGAATGTGGAACAGGAGTGAAATCCAGCAGGTTCTGACAGACTCTGGAGAACTGGTAGTGGAAACTTTGAGTAGTTTGGAGAACCGCCAAATGCCACCCCTGACTGCCCCAGAGTGGGGAGAGAATGGAGATTTTGCAATATCCTTCCCCTGCCATGCCCACCAAACCATACCATGCCCACTAAGCCACACCCACAGAACTGGTAGTAAAAAAAGTAGCTTTCACCACTGATGTAGAGATATGCCGCTTGACCTTTATTCCAGCTTGACACAGCAGCCCTGATATAAACACTTAAGTAAAATCCTTAACCTAACTTGAAAGAAGTCCCACTGAGCTTATAGTGTGCATATCTTAAATATACATACAGGTAGTCCTCAATTTACAACCACAATTGAGCCCAAAATTTCCATTGCTAATCAAGACAGTTGGTAGGTGAATTTGGTCCCATTTGATGGCCTTTCTTACCTTAGCTGTTAAGTGAATCCCTGCAATTGTTAAGTTGGCAACATGGTTGTTAAGTGAATCTGGCTTTCCCTATTGGCTTTGCGTGTGAGAAGGCGATTACATGACCCTGGGATACTGATTGTCATAAATGCATGCCAATTGCCAAGCATCTGAATTTTAATCACGTGACTATAGGGATGCTGCAATGGTCATAAGTGTGAAAAATGGTCATAAGTGACTTTTTTCAGTGCCGTTGTAACTTTGAATGGCCATTAATCAAATGGTTGTAAGTTGAGGATGACCTGTATTATTAATATATTTCCTAAAAGAAAAAGTCAGTTTCGCACACAATAATGCTATCTTTCAGATATACGGCTTCTGTTGCATGTGTGATCATTTCAATGCTATAAGAAATGAATGTTTGACTAATGGTCATCCAGGCGTATCTAATGTCATCTGATACAATCTTACTTATCAAAATAAAATCTATCCAAATTTACTTATTCCTATTACTACTTTTGCAAAAAGTGCCTGTGACAAAATCAGAGCAAACAGTAAGTCAATACAGACAGCTCCGTTTTAGAGTTCATGCTTTAGTTGAAAGGTGAATGAAAATATAGAATTGTTTTTGTCTCATTTGCATACAACATCAGTCAGATCAACAAGAAGAATAAGGTGGTTATAGTACAGATTCCAGCAGTGGGCAGGGGGCTGCATATTTCAATGTCAAACATTCCTTAATCATTTGAAGGTAACAGAAGAACTCTTTCATAAAGCTATCAAAATTAAGGAATGTTTTGGTGTAGAAAAACCACAGGAAGCTATGAGTGAGCCCAACAAACATGTTATAAAGATGTGGCTTTGTGACTCTGAGAAGGCCATCACCCTACAGTGACATTGGTTTTATTGTTTTGCCTGATGGGCTAAAGTAACTGCTGTATATCTAAATAGTACACACGGCCAGTGAATAGTCTTCTCAGTGAGTAGTCTTTGAAACGAAAGCATGAGTTGATGAGGATTCCATCCAGACAACAGATTAGATGATAAATTGTTGCCAACTCATATGGCAGCTAAAATATTTCAGGATTACCAGGTCACTCAATAGCCAGGATTTCTGGACATAGGAATTAAATGTAATAAGAGACCAGTTTTCACCAGCAATGCAATTGATTTGATTTTTAATGATTTTGTGTGTCTGTGTGCAGAGTTTTTGTTTGCTTGTCTAGTAATGTTGTTTATTCATGAAGGACTTTCAGATGATTCAATTCTTACCCTTGGCTTGAAATGGTCATGTTCAGAAACTTTATCACCGCTGGAAATGTTCCCATTTGTGTGAATTTGATTTCAATTGAATCCAGTATCTTATCATAGTTTTTTCTAAAATATTTTCCCTCAAGAATTTTGTTTTGTCTGTCTGGTTCAGTTACTTTGTCTTTGCCATTGGCTAAACAAAGCCAATCAAAATAAAGTACTTGAGACTATTTGGAAGACAAGGGACAGGAGCAGTGCTCAGGTTATTGGATGCCGACTCATGTGAGTGACAAGTAACATGTGGATGTCAGATGGGCTGTTTCTTCCTGCATTCCAGTGTTGAAAAATTAAGACTGACTAACCATATAGCAAGAAAGACTCCCCTTATGCAAATGCTGCTCTAATATATCACTATCCTCAATTCTGCATAACAAGGACCTTTCCCACACCCCTTTAGTAATTCTAAGATAGAATTGACCTTGGCTTCTCTGATAATATCATCTTCATGTGGAGAGCTGCTGATTACTGGTTGACCCATAATATTTACATGTGGTAAAAGCCATTGCTCAAGGACAAACCACAAATACAAACAGGCTTGTTTACTTGCGTTGACAGCGTGGCACAGTTTTACTTTACTGTGATGACGGGATTAGGGGAGGAATTTCCTAATTCTCTTGTGTATCTGGACAACAGATTTCCAGATAAATAGCAGGGAGATAAAACCAGTGGCCTTCACTATTCATGCTCCTTCTGCAAATTCTATTAAATGTAGAATATGTGTGTTTGTTTACAGTTTGAAGAGTGGGAAATACAAAGACAAATTTCAATGGCTCTTGTAAAAATGACCTTGGACTGATTTCCTTCTGCCCCTCCCCTGCAAACCCCCCTCAGCATCTGTATTTCTGAGATAAATTCAACATTCCATGGGCATTTCACATCAGGGGGAAAATATCTTTCTCTCTGCTCTTCTGCTGCTTGAAATCAGATTTTCGGAAGTCTTTTCATCCTAACAAGCTTGGCATAGAAGGGCTACTCTTTAACTGTTATGAAGCTTTCAGCTCCAATTATAGTTACTATTGGATTTACAGCCCTATTGTCTAAAGAATGAATGAACACTGTCTGCCATCATCACCTCTCCCTCTTGCAGGGAGGAGACTGGTATTATCTTTAATGTGTGGTCAAGTGAATAGAAAGGCTGTAAGAATGAACAATAAATAGCAGCTTTTTTTTAACAACACTCTCTTCCAAGTTCTTTTTTCCATCCTGAAATACAACTCTTCATCATTTGTACTGCTTAATTCTTATATATTTAGGTACAAGACATCTAATAATATTTTTTATTTTTTTACTTCATGCAATGTTTTGTGTGTGTGTGTGTGTGTAGGTGTGTATGTATATAGATATTATTTAACTAGATTATCTAAGATCCTAGAACTGAGTAGTAGACAATTATTCTACTTTTGCTGTACTTGATAAGTAAATTTAAAGCAGATGCAGTAAAAAAAAATTGTGTTATTGTTATCTTTTTGGAGAGCCCCTCAGTTGTGCGTTAGAGCAGCGGTCACCAACTAGTTGTCCGTGGACCACCAGTGGTGGTCTGGGGACCATCAGTGGTCCTTAAATTTTTTTGGGTGGTCTACAAAAAAATTATTTGCATTTTTTATATTGCACTAAATCAGGTGTCCTCAAACTATGGCCCCTGGGAAGGATATGTGCAATGAATGTTTGTGTTGCTGCAGAGTCTCCCCCTTCGGGGTCTTTTTGTGTGGGTCAGAAGGGAGCAGAAATTCTAATTTACGGTCTTCTTTAGTCTCCTGATACAGGGCTTTGGGCAAAGGTTGGAGGGAAGTGCCGCTGGTGGTGAATAGCCAAAGGACCATGCTCCATTGGGACTGCATCATGGCCCGGAACTGGTTGCCCATCTTAGCCCGCTGAGCCGCTGGTACCTGGCCTTGCACTCCTGCAGGTCTTCCCTCTGCTTGGAAAGCCTATAGCTCATAGCTATAGGCTTCTATAGCTCCTAGTCCTCAGTGAGGTCCTCATAGTCCTCAGTGAGGTGCTTCTACTAAGCCTCCTTCTCGGTCAGATCCAATTTGAATTGAGCTGTTTCGCCAACTCTTTCTCTTGGTGGCTGCTTAGCTCCAACAGGCTGCTTCCTATTGGGGCCCTAAGGAGCCTGGATGGGGAGTGGCTAGGAGGAGAGGGGCAAGTAGAGGCCGGTGAGGCGCTCCTTGATATGAGTGACATTAAGTTGACATTAAGCCACACTCGCCAGGTCACATGACCACCTTGCCATGCCCTACCCAGCCAGTCATTAGGCAGGTCATATTAGTGGTCCGCGGGATTTAAAATTATGAATTTAGTGGTCCCTGAAGTTCTAAAGGTTGGTGACCCCTGCATTAGAGAGATTTTTAAGAATATTTGCCACCTTATGGAAATATTTGAAATTTTATATTTAAATATATTTAATATAAATAATTTATATAAGTATAAATATCCTTTTCTATTTTCAAGGGCATTGCAATAATTTGTCTGGCTGCAATTAATAAGAAAATTTATGTTTCAAAGCATCATTTGGATTTATTTATTAA
Organism: Pseudoxenodon macrops; assembly: GCA_032467955.1. Taxonomy (NCBI): domain Eukaryota; kingdom Metazoa; phylum Chordata; class Lepidosauria; order Squamata; family Pseudoxenodontidae; genus Pseudoxenodon; species Pseudoxenodon macrops. Next base: position 41,949 of record JANHFT010003591.1, on the reverse strand, counting down.
ATTTTTATCCCACCTTTATTATTCTTTTTTATAAAGAATGCAAAGCAGCGAACATACCTAATACTCTTTCCTTCACCTGTTTTCCCCAAATCAGGAAACTGAGTCCTAGTCCCATCTTGGATTTTCTGAAAAATGTAGTAATGCCAATTTAAGATATAATATAGTGGTCTAATGAGTGGTGTATTGCTGCCGGTTTGGCCCAGTTTGGCTGAATGGGTAGTGGAAATTTCCCCCGCTCACCAAACTGGCAGCGACGGCCAGCTGGCCACGCCCATGAACCCAATCATCCAGTCGCCACTGCTTGACAGCGGCTGGAAAAGAACCCTCTGTGCATGCACTAAGCCTTCTGCACATGCGCAGAGGGTTTTTAGCTGGATGTGACGGGAGGAGCGTGCAAAACCGTCCCTTCCAACATGACGTGAACCGTCAGGGAAGGTAAGAGGGCCCCACCCCTGGGTCTAATGTTTTGATGTGTTCTAATTAAAAAAAAATCAGTCCAATTAACAGATTTACAAGAGCACCACATATGACATTATATATCCTGTTCTTTACATTTTCATCAACACACGGGGCTTATACTATAATTTATCATGCTGGTTTTAAGGACCATCTATAAAAACTCACAGAGTTTCCCCTAATTTGGGCTGAAACTAATTTCAGTGGTTTCCTATGCTAGTTGGTTAGCTGCAGAGTCAAAGATAATAAATAAATGGCATTTAAAAAAAATCCCTTTGAAAGTATTTACAGATAATATGCAGGAAAGGAAGCTGTGGCTTTCCACATTCTGCTGGTACATTCTTTCTCTCTCCCCCTTTCTCCCTTTTTCTTTCTCTTTCAATTTACTAATAAGTTGCATGTCACCTAGTGTTTTCAGAATAACTGAAGTGGCATGCAAGTTGAACAAACACACAAAAAAGGAATATGACGGCCTTTACCAGATAGACTATACCAGGAATCACTTCAATAGAAAGGCTATTTTCTCTTTGTGGTTGACTCATGATATGTTTCTCTCCTCATTTCACCCATCTTTGAAGATCTGTTTTATTTATTTATTTAATTTCGTCATGTATGTAGTAGATAACAGATATAAGTATAAACATGATTATAAATACATGAAATGGATACGAATAAAAGGGAATATTAGGACAGGAATGGTAGGCACGCTGGTGTGCTTATGCACCTCTTAGAGGTGAGGTCTACAGTAGACAGTCTAAGGTTAAAGTTTTGGGGGTTTGGAGAAGAAACCACAGAGTCAGGTAGTGCAT
>JANHFT010003591.1:28932-40584 GCA_032467955.1 Pseudoxenodon macrops | reverse complement strand
AGGGAATGGGGATTTTGCAGTATCCTTCCCCTGTCATGCCCACCAAGCCACACCACACCCACCAAGCCACGCCCACAAAACCAGTAGTAATTTTTACCACTGCCTTTAACTCAGCTTTTTAATTGTTTTTCTACTCTGTTTTAATTTTGCTTTTAATTGTCTATTTATATGATTTTATGGCTTATGAACCCCCAGGGTTACTTGGATAGTGCGATGGGTGGTGTCTAAATTTGATAAAAATTAAATATACAGAATATTATGGTGATAACCAGTAGTGATTTATATTAAGTTCATCTTAAAATTCAGCTTCTTCTTTGTCTGAGCTTCCTTGTGATGGATTTCCTAGAGATTGTTAAAGGAGCTGGTAATTTGCAAAATACCCAGTTTCATATTCCTTCTTTTTCTTCCTTCCCGTGTATAAGGAGGAGGTTGGCAGCAGTATTAAGAAGTACCTAACAAATTTGCATGATGTATAGGTAATCTTGAGTTATGACAGTCCAATTAGCAATCATTCAAAGTTATGACATAACCCTCCAAAATATGTACACCGCAGTCCCAAAGTTATAAATGTTGCAGCACCAAAGCAGTTGTCCACACTTATGAATGAGTATAAACAACTCATTGAGTCCAAAATTTCTGTTGCTAAGTGAGACATTTGTTAAATGAATTTTGCTCATTTTACGATCTTTCCATACCTGTTAAGTAAATCATTGCCATGGTTAAGAATAACATACGGTAGTTGTTAAATGAATCTGGCTCTCCCATTGACTTTGCTTGTCAGAAGCTTGCAAAAGGCAATCACATGATTCTGGGACACTATAACCTTCATAAATATGAATCAGCATCTGAATTTTGATCACATGACCATGGGGATGCTGCAACAGTCATAAGTGTGAAACACAATCATAAGTCACTTTTTTCAGTACCATTGTAATGTTGACTGTTCATTAAACAAACTGTTGTAAGTTGAGGATTACTTGCATTAGACTAGAATTTAACCTGCTCAGAGTCCTAATTTGGAAATCAATAACACGGACATGAGGTAATTAGCATCTAACAACTAAATTTATTTCCCCCCAAAATCTATGTTCCAAATTATAGTATAAGATTTCTTAGGGAATGTGGAGGTATTTATAGTGTGGTAACATACGGCTAGAAGATGGATTTTAGCAGCTATGTCTGGAATAATTCTTTCTTCGTGTTATATAAGTTTTACAAAGCTTGTATTTTGCAACCATCAAAAATGGCTGAGTTTTGAAAGTAAGGCACTAAGCTTTTATTCTAAAAAGATAGAGGTTTAGGGCAGAGATTAAATCTCTTTCAACCGATAGCAATCTTGTTTTGTATTCTATGAACACTATGCTGTCAATTCATACTTATGTTCCTAAGAGCTGTTCATCTGAAAAAAGATATGTGGAGTAATAATGTTATGGAGTGCACATATATCAGCTTTTGAAAATGAAAGTAGTTAGGAACATCATAAGATTGATAATATGTTCATTGATCTGTGTGTAAATCCAGCCATCTGGCTGGCAGAGATAGATAAAAGATTTATGACAAGACAATTTTTTAATAAGCTTGAAAATCTCAACTTCTGCATTCCAAGAAAGAAAAAAAGAAAGAAAGAAAAAGAAAGAAAGCCATTGAAATCTACCTGGAAAATGAGTTGGCGTCTTTTTCCAACCATCAAATATTTCTCTCAAAGTCTACTTCAGAGTAACCTCACCTGAACCCTACATAAATAATGCATGTGTAAGTATATACCCCAAATTGACCTTCTCAGATAGAAAAGAAGTGAAGATAGCAAATAGTTTTGTTTACTGGACATCAAGGATAAATAAGATGGACATTGCACTTGAAAAGTAGTGGTAAAAAGGTAAAGATAAAGGTTTCTCTAAGATTTGGTTCTCATCTTCATTTCTTAGTTGAGGGAACCAGCATTTTCCATGTTCATGGCCAGTGTGACTATATGCCAAGACACATGGAACACTGTTACCTTTCCACCGAAATGATACTTATTTATCTGCTTGCATTTACATGTTTTCAAAATGCTAGGTGGGCAGGAGCTGGGGCAGGTAACGGGAGCTCACCCCATCATGCACTGCTCAGGTTTTGAACCCAGACTGTCAGCCATCCAGCAATCTCAGCAGCTTTAATTGCTGAGCCATCACACCCCAGAAAAGTAAATAGATTAATTCTACAGAGGAAAGCAATGATAAACTTTGGAGAAAAAACGTCTTGAGAAAGGGGATTTAATTATCAGAAAGGGGATATAATTATTAGAGAGTTCAAGCTAATAGGATATGGATATGGAAACTGAAATAATAACAAACAAATAGAAACTCACATATCATATGAGCGGATGATGAACAAAAAATATTGTGCAGTTCTATTTCTTATTTCCAGAATACTGATCCCCAGTCTAAGCCGTGTAATTGAATCTACAGTAGACTAACAACTACATAATATACTTGTACCTACTTTAATGTTCCAGTGAAGGTGATAATGGAAGAATAGGGAAAAAATGAAAGAGCTTGGGAGAAAATTGATGCAACATTCTGAATACATGATCTCAGGAAAACAAATAATGCAGGAAAGTACTGACTAAAGGTAGTCCTCGACTTACAACAGTTCATTTACTGACCATTGAAAGTTACAGTGGCACTGAAAAAAGTGACTTGCCACCATTTCTCACACTTAACGATCTTTGTAGCGGCCCCCTGATCATGTGATCAAAATTCAGATGTTTAGCAATTGGTTCATAATTATGAACCGTTGCTGTGCCCCAAGGTCATGTGATCACCTTTTGCAACCTTTTGACAAGCAAAAATCAATAGGGAAGCCAGATTCACTTAACAACCATGTTACTAACTTATCACCTGCAGTGATTCACTTAACAACTGTGGCAAGAAAGGTCATAAAATGGGGCGCTAAAACTCACTTACTGTAACAAATGTCTCACTTAACAATTTGGGCTCAATTGTGGTCATAAATTGAGGACTGCCTGTATTAGATTAGAAAAAAGCCTGTGGAATGCATATGTAAGCACATGTCTATTTATATTTATACTATATATGAGAAAGGAATAAAATCTGAAAGCAAATGATATAAGGGGTGTGGGAATGTGGGTCATTTTGGTAAGATCAAAAGTAGATCTGAGAGGGAAATTGGATATGGAAGAAGAGAGGAGGAAAAATTAAGAGTACAAGTGAATGGCTGCAGGAAGAACAAAAAGAATAGGTATGCTCTTACTTTAGTGAAAGATAATTTGCTTTTGAACTTTCTTTTAATGGAAATGAGATGTCAGTGAAATTCTCCATGGTGGCATGGTGTTCTTGCACTTATTTAACTGCTAGATTGCCAACATCTTGTGTAAACATTCTGTGCTGCTTTTTGCAATAACATATCCCGTTGTTTGCAGCCGGCTTGTTTTCTCCAACTTCAATTAAACTCCAAGAGAAAAGAGCACGAGGGAATTTGTCCTATGGGGATTTTTTTTTTTAGATTGTTGGCAGTCAGGTTTCAGAGAGATGGAAAAATGTAGAAGGAGAACACCACCGCTAGCAAAGTCACCCTCCAGTACCTCCAACAATGAGAAAGCTCAAAACAATGTCAACAAAGATTCAGACTTCAGCCTTAATCACCCTGAAGATAAAATAGAAAAGTAGTGTCTTTTTCTTGAAAGGAGAATTGGGCGGTTGGGGGTGGGGAGCAAAGTTTTAAAAACTGCCGAGCACAATTCAGCACAGTTTGTAACACCAATCTGTTTAAAGAAGTTTCTTGTTTGATGACAAGAGAAATGGATGATAATCACTGACTAATTGATTGGTTTAATCATGGCTGCAGTATACTATGTAAGCAGTATTATGAATTATTGCTTTGTTGTACAGCTTGATACAAGCCATATTATAGCGATGAGGTGAACCTGCTATTAAATGGTTGACAATCTGCTGTGGCCTTTGTTGCATTTTGTTTTATGAGTTACTAAGAATCCAAGACTCAGCTCAATTTTATTCCTCATGGAGTAGAGCAAAATAAAAGCCATAAAATAGATGTCACAGGCAGATGGTTAGCTACCTTTTGCTTCTAGAATGTACAAATAAGTAACATTTTTTGCTTTGCTCTGCTCTATCTCATATGCGATTATCACATATTACAAGATACCATGATATATTATGTACTTTGAATTCAGTATAATGTAATTAATAGAAACCAGACTTAAACAAGGAATGCTGTAACATAACAATCTCTATATACATGCTCTGAAATAAAACTAAGTAGAAAAAAAAAATGCAACTTAAAATTTCCATAGATTCGTCACCACTATTTTCCTACGATTAAATCAATCATGAATCTTTTTTTAATTCTGGGATTTAGATTATTTTGCCTTTGGAGAGCTATATATATATCCCCTAAACTTTCCTTAAAGCATAAAAGTGACACCAAAAAGCTTAATCTATCATACCATGCCTCCTCAAAAGCCATTACTTGTTCACTAACGAAGCAAAGAAAAAAAACAACTTGGCAAATGTATCACTAAATGCATTGCAAGAACAAGATTTGCTAGACATGTAGACTAACAATCAAGTTAGCTGAGTAAATGTTGGCTAAGCAGCAGTTTTGAAATAGCAGTTCAGCAACTCTGACTGAAGGTTGGAGCAAATGGTACCATTTCTCTACACCAAAGGAACTATCTTGCTGGGTAGCACCCATTAATTTCCAATTAAATATATGGAGAACTCTGGAACAGAGAGTACCATGGCTTATTTTATTGAGTGACATGTGCTCTGCAGATAAACGATCATTACTTTTTTTTGTCTCATCTGGATTGCATTGTGCTCTGAGAGGGCCACTCTTCCTATGTTCATGATATTATTTCATGATCCTTTAACTACAATACATGCAATAACTTTCATCTCTCATCAATGCAGCAATTTGTCTGGTGACAAATTGTAGAAAAAAAATGGAGCCCATGCCAAGGAATCTATAGGTACTGTCCAACTACTCAAATATCAATTTTTAAACAGAGTTGGCATCCTCTGCTCTCCAAATATGTCTGAAGAAGTGATGGAAGAGAAGCTTGTTATGTGGAAGCCCCTTCCCCTGGTAGTTGTGTTGTGTACCAGAGAAAATTCCAAGTGAACAATGAAAATATGAGAAGAGGAAATCCGTGTGGTTGATGGCAGTAATGCAGTGATGCCTCCTCTCCTTTTCCAGTCACTGCCTGTCTTAGGAGGATTTAAAGTTGAGAAGGGAGAGAAAATTTGGAGGACTGAAAGTCTAATTTTCCTGCATTCTGTTCCTACCTCATGCGCAGTAATGTCAAAAGATGACAAGTTGAAAAAGTAAGCAGCTATGTTTGTATTAGTTAAATGTATTGCACTACTACAACCAACTACCTCCATCCATGTTCACTGGGATTTTTAGTTGTAAACTAGGGTAGGGGTCTCCAACCTTGGGAACTTTAAGCCTGGCTGGGGAATTCTGGGAGTTGAAGTCTGTCAGACTTAAAGTTCCCAAGGTTGGAGACCTCTGATGTGGAGGGTACTTGATTGGGGCCGACTAAGCTATACCTGCATTGGTTTATAAGCTATAGTACAAGGATGGGCCAGGGAGGAAAGGAAGAAAATAGCTGAGTGCTCTGTAAAGCACAATGTGTAAAAATCCCTAGGTAACCATGTCACTAATAATACAATTTATACTTGGCAAATCTAGACAAGTAGTATAATTTAGGATGATGTAATCTTCCTCTGGCATTCTGTTCATGCCAGGCAGCTTACCAACAAATATAAGCCCTGATAGTCTGGCAGCAATTACTGCATCAAAACAAAACGTGATTGCCACTGATTAATTGTGGTGACTCCCAAAAGAGCTTTCGTTAGCCATACCAGGTTATAAAGTCCTGGTGTTCAAGATTGGCATACATGACATACAGAGGCAGGCTGTTTTCAGCTGAGGGATGCCTGCAGTGGTGTATTCTGAAATTTTGCCATTGGAAAACCTGATTACTGCTCAGCTAAGGAGATTCTTTTTTTAAAAAAAAGCAAATAGTTGTCTTCAGTTTGAAGTGCATTTCAGAGCCCTATCAGCCTCATTAAACATTCTCCTCAAGTTATTGGAGCATATGACAAAATCCTATCAGTTGGAAGACACTTGCTTGTGATTCACTGAATAGCTCTTTTCACTAATAAGTATCATTAGGAGATACCAACTGCTAATACTGTTATTGACTGGGCTGCTTTTGAACAGTTAAGTTCTCGGGACAATGACTATTAATCGAATTATCCCTAGTAAATAAAAATTAAGAGGCTTTTTCTATCAAGTTGAACTATTAGTCCATCTATGTGTAAGTGTAATGGGTATAAGGAGTTACCTCGAGGGACAGATGGAAGAGACACTACCAAAACAATGGTAAGATAAAGGAAACCTGAGTCTAGGGCAGAACTGTAACCATGAAAAAATATTTTGCACAAAATATCTTCTCATGAAGATAAGAGGAAGTAGGGAAAGGGGAAGCACATTCAAACCTGCAAAATTCTGTTACTATAACTTTATAATAAAAATAGCATTAGTATGCATGACTTTGGTTTCCTAGTCTGGTCTAATACCAGTAACAGAATGAAGCTGTAAAATTCCAAGGGCCCACAAGTTAGCAGAAAAGAGACAATGGTTTTTATCAATAAGCCATCCAGATTTCTTTTACTCAAATTTGGTAAATACCCTTGATACCCTTGAAACTATTATGGGAGCTTATTAGCCACCAAAATCAATAGAGTTTCTGCTTGATTTGGTGCCTTTAATCCTCCCATTTTTTTCTTCACCCAGTGCCTCAATTCTCATCAGTTTTTGCATGCTGAGATAAATTCCAGTAGTCTTGTATGATTAGAGATATATTTCAGCGGTGGAATGCCTACACCATAGAATTACAGTAGCAATAGCACTTAGATTTATATATCACTTTACAGTGCTTTACAGCCCTTTCTAAGTGGTTTACAGAGTCAGCATATTGCCTCCAACAATTTGGGTCCTCATTTTATCCACCTCGGAAGGATGGAAGGCTGAGTCAAGCATGAGATGACACAACAGTGTCCAAATCCTAAATATGTTGCTGGTTCTTGGTTCAGCATGACAATTTCCTAAGCATTGTGAGAAATTCAGATGCTAGTTCTTAAACATGTTTGGAGAACTTCTGGTGTGCTATCTATATGGAGTGAATCAAAGGAAAAAAAACCAACTCTGTAAAGCCAGGTGTGGATCTTTCCTACTTTTGTACAGCAGCTTTCTATAGCCATTTTTTTTGCCCAAAATGTTTAAAAAAGTTCTGATTTACAACAATGAATGAAAAAGCGCTTGAACGTCAGCCCAAAGGCTTAAACATATGGAATAAATCCAAGAGGTCATAGAAGGTCATGTTGGGGTAGAGATGGGGATTTTTGTGAGAACCAAGCCTCAAAAGAAACAAATTATAGTCTATACCAATTTATTTGATGGGAATCAAGAATTGATATGCTCAGGCATGCAAAGGAAATGTTTGTGCTTTAATTTTTACATATTCCTTCTTGGCTGTTCAATAAACCTTTAGGTAAGTTAGAAACCTAGTATTTGTGAAAGAGCTATAATGCATGAAGATCACAGAAAGTATTCCTAATACTGGAAAACTAAGATAACTTTAAAAACATTTTGGAGTCTATATAAAGAAACTGGGGTAAGGACAGAGGTAAAGTAAATGCTTGACCTATTAATAAGATCTGAAAACTTTCAGAAAGAGATAGCATCTAATTATTCTATGCAATTGAATTATCCAGAAGAGAATGTATAAAGACTGACTAATGTTTTTCTTATTATTCCAAATAGAAGGTAACTAATCTTGAAACAATTTGACACAATATTATAATCAGATGGAGTAAGGATCAAATTATTGACACATATTGATTGTCTGACATATTTGATGCAATCAATAAGAATAGAACTGGAAGGGATCTTGGAGGTTTTATAGTCCAGCCCCCTGCTCAACCAGGAGACCCTATACTATTTCTTAAAAACTTCCAGTGATGAAGCATCCACAACTTTTGAGGGTAAGCTGTTCCATTGGTTAATTGTCCTCACTGTCAGAAAATTCCTCCTTATTTCTCCTTGATTAGTTTCCATCCCTCATTTCCTGTCCTACCTCCTGGTGTTTTGGAAAATAAGTCGACCCCCTTTTCTTTGTGGCAGCACTTCAAATACTGGAATGCTTCTATTGTACCCTCCCATGTCCTTCTTTTCTCTAGAGTAGCCATATTCAGTTCCTGCAATTGTTCTCCATATGTTTTAGTCTCCAGGCCTTTAATCGTCTTAGTTGTTCTTCTTTGTATTTTTTCCAAAATCTCAACATCTTTTTTGTAATGTGATGACCAAAACTGAATGTGCAGTCAGTTCTGTGCAACTGGATTTTAGATCTGAGAATATTTGTATTCAATGGGTAAATTAATATTATGAATTATTTTTAAAAGTGCAAGAAAATATACTCCATCAGGTGCACCATAATATTTCTGTTAAATCACCTCTGAGCATAATTATCAATTCTTATAGTCAATCTCCTGATTCAGAGAAGCAGGCAAATTAAAAATTAAAAAACACGGCAACTAACATGGACCATTATTCTAATATGTTGTCTGTTGAATATCTGCAGCCAATATAGATTCCAGTCTTAGCTCCCATCAGAGCAGAAGCGGTGATAAGGGAGTTAGTTTGCTTACGAGTTTAATACAATAATTTGGCAAACGATTTAGCATGTAAAATTGATATTTGCCCATTTTTAATGAACTAAAGCAGCACCCTCTTCAAATCTGAAAGCAGGAAGCATCCTGACTGATGGTACTATGTTCCTTTAGTTTCACAGAGTTGGTAAGGTGCTGGAATCGGAGTGGGGAAACTCAGTTTCTAGACCATCCACTGCCAGAGAAGTTCACTGAGTGACCTTGGGAACTGTGTCCTTCTGGTAAATTCCAGCAATAAGTAAATAAATAAAAAAAACATTTCCCCCATTCTACATTTTAGAATGGTAGACATTTTCTACTGACCCAGCTTTATGTTTTTCTACTCTGCTAGTAAGCATTCCCCTTTAACAAAACACTGGGCTGCATCCACAACCATTTTTATTTCCTAAATCTTTTTGGTGTGAACTTCCTTCCTTCCTTCCTTCCTTCCTTCCTTCCTTCCTTCCTTCCTTCCTTCCTTCTTTCCTTCCTTCCTTCCTTCACAAAGTTATGAGTTATGTTGGGTGAAGAGCAAACAGTTGACCCACAGATACCTCATGAGCTTCAAAAGATGAAGATGGATGAAAACATAGACTTTTCCAGTGCTAGTCCAACAAATTAACTGCTAAACCGCATGGGGTATTTGGAACCAGAAACTGCTGTTTTATTGTCAGCAGGGTGTCTTCTCATGCATTTGTTTAAATTTGAAGAAGCTTTAGAAATAATGTCAAAGGGGCACTGGACTTGGCAAGTACCAAAGAAGATCTTTACGGACATTTCTGGACTCAAAAACACAATGTTGTGTCAAAAGATTCACCAACAGTTATATTTCAAGGTAGTTGAAAATAAAACTTCCAGTACAAGGCTGCTGGGTTTTGCTATCTCTTATTATGGTAAGATATTGAAGAGGGACTGTGTACTGACAGGATGCTAAAGCAAATGGATGGTTAATCGTATCCAGGAATATATTGCTATTGCTTATTTCCATTTTGTTTTGCATTACTTAGGCCCTGCTTCAAGTACGAAGACAGCCTGGAATAGATTTAAAAAAGAGCATCGTGATAAAGAAAGTGAAAAAGTATGAAATGAGGTCCCAAGGAACTGGAATGTATAGCTTTGGGAAGAGAAGATTAAGAAGGGAATATTGTAGCATTTTTTTGAATGCCTGAAATAATGTCACATAAATTAAGCCAAAATGTCTTCTCCATCAGTCCAAGTTGAGGATATGAAACATTAGTCTTAGGTTTCAGGTGGGCAAATGCCTATTTAAACTCAGGGTGTATGGTGTTGGTTTTCTTCCTAACAGTAGAGCAGTGAAACTAGTTGCTGAGTAGAGGATTGGATTATGTTCAGATCAGAGGTGGGTACCTAATGGTTCGGTCCGGTTCTACTGAACCGTTAGTAACTTACCGGCATGGTTTGGTAGAACTGTTAGTAACCCGGGCCTGCCATGCCCCCGAGCTGGTTCACCATCTTTGATTTTGCTTCTGCGCCTGCGTAGAAGCTTTTTTAAAGCACTGCGCATGCACGTACAAAGTGCAGCACGCCCCTGAGTGAACCCGCATTTAGAACCCACTTCTGCTTCAGATGCAATATTCAAGCAGGGATCTAATTGTTATCTGCCTGGAATCATTTAATATGGATTCCAACATTAAGAGCAGGTTGGATTTGATGTTCCAAATAGACTGTTATAACCCATGAACTCTATATTTCTATGAATCTCTTAAAAATATGAAAAAGGTTTTTGCTTTATCTGTACTGAGCACAATTGCACATTTTGTTCATTTCTTATGATCTATTGATCCTGTTAATTCTGAGTGGAGTCATTATCTGAATGAATAATTGACTTTGAGTGTGTCACGTGAATCCCTTTAACAAGTCATCTACACCCAAATACTTTCAAACACTGTTTTCAAATCAGTCCGGAGAGGGGAGGGGCTAATACAAAAGAATTATCAGGCAATAGAACATTCCTAGAACTTGAAAATGATAAGTTAGCAATAGTGAAAAGACAATGTTATCTTGTTAGGATAAGGAACATAGGGAGATAAAAGCTGATGATGGAACAATAAATGCAGAATCAGTCACCGTAATCCGTATATAGACATGAGTAAATCACCAAGGTATAACTCAAGATTCTAATAAGAGGTAGTAGAATTTCCATAAGCTTTTCAGGATGAGCTTTCTTTAACTAAATGTTTCACATAAACTTTTCTGATGTTGATGGAAGGTTTAACTTTGAAAGACTGTGCAATTAATCCTACTATGTGATTTGTCTCAATTAGTCTTTACTCCCTTCCATCTCTGGCCCCAAAGGGATGTCTCATTTTGATTAATGGATCTTAGAAGTTAAGCTAGTTGCAGTTGCTTCCCCTAATCATTGTCTGTAGTAATGGTAAAATATAGAGAGTAAGAGAGATTACCTTGATGGGGATAGAAACAAGTTCCATTATCAAAATGACATAGAAAAAAAACATACCAGAAGTTCTCAACAGAAAATATGCAGAATAGCTTCACACACCACCCTAGTTCATATAAGTATAAGAAGGGGGACATGATGAATTCTGTCTAGGAAGAATTCATAAGAAAGATTTCAGATTGCACAGAGATGGACAAATTAATGAAGGAGATAAAAGAAAAAGAAGATACAGAATATTATGTAGTATGGGATAAATGGTATAATTGACTGGAGATCAGGAGTAAACAAAAATGAACGAGAAAATGACAGAAAAGGTATAAATATGTGTAAAAATGTACAGTTATAACTATATTATATATTTTAACTATATTACTAATTATTAATTACTGCCAACTTGCCTTCCATTGAGGACCTGTATACTGCACGAGTCAAAAAGAGGGCCGTGAAAATATTTACTGACTCCTTGCATCCTGGACATAAATTGTTTCAACTCCT
>JANHFT010003590.1:35386-56195 GCA_032467955.1 Pseudoxenodon macrops | reverse complement strand
TGGACTAGCCAAACCCCCAAACCTGCAGCTGTTCTTCATATGGTTTAGTCTCCAGGCCTTTGATCATCTTAGTTGCTTTTTGAAGTTTTTTCAAAGTCCCAACATCTTTTTTTGTAGTATGATGACCAAAATTGGTTACAGTATTGCAGGTGTGGCCTTACTAGGGTTTTATAAAGCAGCACTAATACTTCACATGACCTTGATTCTATGCCTCTGTTTATACCAACCCAGGATTGTACTTGATTCTGTGCTCTGATAACTGTGGCTGAGCCCTCGTCTGTTGAGGGGATGGTGATACTTTGGTTCTTTTTTAGGTTTTTGAGACCGCTGTGTCCTCTAGGCTGAGCTGCTTCTGCTTCTGTGTTCTTCTGGTCTGTGGTGCAGCTGCTGGCCTCACATCTGGTGGTTTTAAGCCACACTTCCAAGGCTGCAGAGGATTCCAATTGACTTGCATCATCCATGTTTATTTTGAAGGATGTGATATTCTGTGGATGTGGTCAGTGGGCGGCCGGGCACAGTGACCACAGAGTTAGGTTCAGGTGCCTCTTTGCTTCTGAGATTCAGCTGGAGAGGTTTGGCTTGGAATTTTGTTCTGCTTCATTCAGCTTGTCTTAGGGATGTAGTCTTGATAGTGATTTCCGGTGTCTTTGTGTGTTCTGGCTTGTTCCAGTTAAAGTCACCTAATGTGCTGGCACTTATTTAGTCTAAGGTCAGCATCCCTGACCATTAGCAGTATCGCTGCTTTGTTGAAATAATGAAACCTTGATTTTTAATGTTAATTTTGCAGCAGTTGTAAAAAAAATGACATCTATTTTTCCTTGTTTATTTCCCCTTGGTTTTTGTAAATCTGATAAGTAAAAAATACAGACTGGTTTTAAAAGTCGTGGTGGTTAACATGCTGAGTGAACGCAGCCCATGGCATCATTGTTTGACTCTGTACATCGTGTGAACTGAGAAAACGGTTCACTTAATCTCAGAGTGAGCATGTTGCATGAACACAACCAGGTGTATCCAGCCAGTTTTCTCCTGCAACATAAGGATCAGAGGCATTCTTTTTAAAGCAAAACTGAAGCTCCCAAAGTACCAGACTCAGCTGTGGCCAGAACTGGTTAGGTTCCAGGATGTACCTTCTAGGAAATGGTCCAATTCTGCCTTTACAATAGTCCCCTGAGCTGATGTGTGTCTAACCACCTGGGTTTTTGGGAGAGGAGAACTCTCCTGCTTTGTCACTGACCTCCTTCTCCTAACCGATTGTATGACTCCGCAGCATTTAAAGAAGTCGGAGGATATGAGGGCCTGGTGGAGAAGTATATGAAGGCAATCCCATCCAAAATCTCCTATGATAACACGACCATCCCCGAAAAGTGCTACGCTCCCCGTCCAGATGCCTTCCACATTTTCCGGGACCCAGTGGACGGCGACCTCCCTTGGCCTGGACTCGTCTTTGGCTTGAGCATTCTGGCATTGTGGTATTGGTGCACTGACCAGGTAGGGTCGTGATGCTCTTGGTATTTTTGATGTTCCCCGCACACAGATCTTCTCTGTGGAATCATCCTGATCCTGTGCTTGGAGACCTATAAGAGACAACGCTTTGGTTTTAGGAACTAGGACATTAAGATCTGGACTCGTGGGCCCAGATCACTGCCCTAGTTCCACCTTTCCATGTGGGCTTCTAAAGGTTAGAGTGGCCTCGTGCTGGGCAGAGGCAGACTGATTATTGGATGCCGTCTGGGAGGGCATCACCAGTCCCAATAAGAATTGGCATTTAAATCAATCCAATAAACAAACAAACAAACAAACAAACAAATAAACAAACAAACCAGACATTCAGAGAGTCTGCTCCCAAACTATGGTTGATTGCATGATGTTAACTGAACTGTGGCTTATGGAATGAAGCTGATTTTCAGGATACACAGAACTGTAAACCAATTGGTACAACCAGAAGTTGAAACTCTACTTGACTAGTTTGTGGCTCAGTGTGTCATGTGAATCTAGCCTGAACATCTTATGCAAAAAGCTGCATCAAGCAGTGAAAAGCAGCGGTGCTGGTGAGGTGGGCCTATAGAAGCAAAAGATCTTCCGATAATAATTCATGGAAGCAAAACATCCTTGCCATAAGAGTAAGGAGAGGCCCACTGCATCCAAGTGATGTCTGAATCTGGAGGACCCTGGTAAAGAATAACCTTTGCCCCTCAGATCCAACCCTTGTGGAAAAATCATGGCTCAGAGCAGAGGATATTTCGAGTGCCTGTTCTGAAGGATGGCCTTGGCCCAATGTCTGGACAGCCATTTCTATGGAATGATGTAGGGTGCCCTGCGTGGGCAGAAGGTTGGACTAGAAGACCTCCAAGGTCCCTTCCAACCCTATGATTCCATGTTTTGTGTTCTACCTCAATGCTTGTTCATTTGCCCCTCTCTTCGGTAGGTCATTGTCCAGAGATGCCTCTCGGGGAAAAACATGTCCCACATCAAGGCTGGCTGTATCATGTGCGGCTACTTGAAGTTGCTGCCCATGTTCCTGATGGTGATGCCAGGCATGATCAGCCGCATTCTCTACGCAGGTGAGAGCTGATCCACCCAGGAGGCAGAGGGCAGAGAGAGGCCAACTCATGCTCAGCTCACTCATGGGGATCATGCTTTCCTTTTCCCCCCACAGATAGAGTGGCGTGTGTCGTTCCCTCGGTGTGCAAGGCGACTTGTGGGACAGAGGTTGGCTGTACAAACATTGCCTATCCAACAATGGTGGTGGAGCTCATGCCAGATGGTGAGATGAGGCCAGGAAGTTGGGTTATTTGTGCCTTGGACTGCAATGCTGGCTAAGGTCTGTGCCCAAGATCTTGTGCCCCAAAGGCTATGCATTATAATAGGTCTTCTGGCTGCCTTTTGCCCACAGTCGACAATAAAAAGGGGACCCATGTGGATGCCACATGGATCCTAAAGCCATTATAATGCGTAGCGGCTTTTTAAATTAAGCATTCAAAGGTTACTTTAGCTTAGTGCATGGAGGAAGTGCTTCTTCTGGCATGATGAGTGTACATCTTGATCACGCGGCCTTTTCCCAGTTGTGCATTCAGTTGCTAGGCCAGATGGTTGAGTTCTCACCCAGTTTTGGCTGTAACCCTCAACCGGAGTTGCTCACACTAAAGCTCTCCCTCCCTTGCTTTGTTTTTCAGGGCTACGAGGCCTGATGCTCTCTGTGATGCTAGCCTCGCTGATGAGCTCCCTCACTTCCATCTTTAATAGTGCCAGCACCCTCTTCACCATGGACATCTACACCAAAATACGCTCCACCGCCAAGGAGAAGGAGCTCATGATTGTTGGCAGGTAAGTGCCAAGTGGTGACAGCAGCAGCAGCAGCAGCAGCGAAGGCTCAGCAAAGGGGACATTGCAAGAAAGGCCAGCTGGAGGCCAAGACCAGCCCGGCCAAACTCTTTAGGCAGCCTTTTGGCATTTGGGAAACCTGTGGGCCACCTTCCCAAAATGGCTGCAGCACAAGGAAGACTGTTTCCCCTTTCCTTTGGTCGACCTCCAACCAGCCTCCAGGCTTTAGAAATGAAAGCATTGATCAAATTGGGTGGCAAATAACTGACTTTGGAGCCCCTGGTGCCACCTTGGAGATCCTTGCCTAGCTAGGAATGGCTTTTATCTTTCTTCTGCATACTGCTCTTCACCTGAAAATTATAGATTGAGGGCCACTCCACCCATTGTTCTGCACAGCCTCCTATCTGAAGTTTACAAGAACTGGCGGACCAGAGAGCATCTTGGCATGGGCAGTTCTGCAGCGCCCCCTGGAGGGCACTTGGCTTAATTGAAGGCGCACCTTGCAGAGTCAGCAAGAAGGTTGAGCAACTTTCCTGTCTCCTCTTCACAAAGGAGCTGATTGACAGGAGGGACCACCCACCAAGTCACTCAGTTGATCTGGCTGTTTATTTGAAATTTAGACTTATTTGCCCCTTTAAACAAGTAGAAAGGCTCTGCAGAGGTGGTCAAAAAAGTCAAATCCCCCCTTGTATTTTCTCTGTGTTGCAGAATACAAAATGGGCAGGAGTTCATTTGCACTGCCACAGCCACACCCTTTCTGCTCTTTTCTTTTTGCAATTAATTAAAGACAAAAAACAAAGAAAAGGAACACACAATATTCCTAGAAGGAAAAAGCGGGGGGGGGGGCACAAAAACATAGAAACACACAAATCGCAACTTTGCAGTCATGCACTATGAATAAATGTTAATATAGTAGCCATCCCTGAAACAAATGTGGATAAGCAGGACTTGGATCCCTCTGCCAAGGTAGTTCTTGGGCAGCTTTGTGGTTCATTGACTGGCTTGGCATCGCCCAATGCCTCTCTCTGCCTCCTCCTCCTCCCAGGTTGTTCATCCTGGGCCTGATTGGCATCAGCATCGCCTGGGTGCCTGTGATCCAGTCTGCGCAGAGCGGGCAGCTCTTTGACTACATCCAATCCATCACCAGTTACCTGGGTCCACCCATTGCCGCCGTCTTCTTCCTGGCCATCTTCTGCAAGAGAGTCAATGAGCAGGTGAGCAGCTGGCCCTTGGTTGGAGGCCGGTGTGTGTGTGTGTGTGTGTGTGTGTGTCAACCTCTTGCCAATCCCTGCTAGGTGGGGCCCCCTTCTTTTCCTGCCTCTCCAGCTGGAGGGAGCCAAAAGGAAGCTGGAGGGAGGCCCCGTCGGCTTCAGGGCTGGAGGGGCTTCTAGCCCATAGACGCTCTGTGCACCACTCCCCTCACAAAAGGAGAGGTGTTCGTGCCCAGGACATGGAAAGGGTGTGGTTTCCATGGCACAAGAGGAGGAACAAATGGCAGCAGCCAGGGAAATATCCCATCACACAGGCTGCAATCTTTCCATTGGCTGATGCAGGCACTCATCTTAAGTTTGATTTAAGAACTTTGCTTACCTGTCACAAGACTTCTTAACACCTGTGTTGAGACAGTGTAGTTATTTTTGTCGCAGCCAGATTTATTAGGCTGAAAAGATGCACTCAGTTGGCTGGATCCATCTCTTAATCGAGCGTGCCTGATCAATCAGTCCCTGGGAGGCTCCTGGCCCTGGTGCTAAGCCAGACTCCCTGGCAGGACGGAGCACCGGAGGGCGTTTCTTCTCCTTTGGGCTGCCGGTGGCTTCCTGGTGCTGCTTTCAAACAGCAAAATTGTTGCCCAGCTCCTGGTTTTCTGAAGGATTTCCAGAGTTCTCAGGGAAGGTTTGACCTGATGCCACCTGCGATTTCCATCCTTCCCGTCCCCTGGCCAGCCTCCCTCTTTACCCTCTGAGGAGCACATCTACCAGAGCTTCTGCCTCCCCCAGAAGCTCCCCTGGGGGCCACAGGGATCAGTGCAAAGAGTCCCCTGAAATGAATCAAGTGCTGTGTGTCAGCAGGTGCCCAGGTAGCATCTCGGCCTCCGACCCCCAGTATTTCCTCAGTCAGTTCTGGTGCCCCACAACAATTGTAGCTCTTCTAGGGAGACCAGAGCAAACTCTTAGCATCTCCTCCACTTTCCCCCCACTTTTGCTCTCTCCTCTTCTTCCATGTTCCTCAGCCTTGTCAAGCATCCTTCTTATTGTAATCCATCATCTCCTTGCATCAAAGGAGCTGAGGATTGTCCTCTCAAGGCTGAGTCATTACTCAGTCCGAGCCCAAACCAAGGACCCAGATGAAAGCAACCAAAAACGGCCTTTAAGATGTAGCAAAAGTTACCTTTGGTGAGAGGGGCATGCATAAGTTTAATCAATCAATCAATCAATCAATCAATCAATCAATCAATCAGTGCTAGCCTTGCAAACCCGGAGCCTCCAACCTAAAAGGCCCCTTGACTTACAAACTCCATGCCTTCAAGGGGGTGGGCTGAGATTTAAAGCACCTTCCTGCCTCTCATGAAAACTGCCGCTTAAGCTTTAAGTGGTTTTACAAGAACAGGTAGTCCTCAACCAAACTGAATTCTGGGAGTTGAAGTCCACACCCCTTCAAGTGGCCAAGGTTGAGAAACACTGGCCAAAGCCTCCCGCTGCAGCTGTCCATTCGCTTGCTGGTCAGCCTTGAGACTTCCTTTTGGCTCACTGCTGGCTGGCATGGTCTGTTTCTGAATGCAATCAAGTTTTTGAGTGTAGTTAAAACCAGAGTTTCTGAAGGTTTGGGGGTGTCAAAAATCTCCGTAGTAAATCTGCCTTCCCCCCCCCTCTGAGGAGGAGCATTTTTGAGCAAACATGGCAGCAATTTCATTTCCTATTATCACACCCCTGGAGTGTTGATGTGCACCTCGGAGGTTCTGGTAGATTTCAGAGATCTGGCTTATTCAAGGAATGCACAGATGGGATTCACCAAAAGCAGGTGTGCACACAGGCAGTTTCCAAGGGGAAGGAAGTGGGTTGCTTCTTGTCCCCAAAGTGTTCTTGTGAGTCTGAATGTTGTCCGAAAGGTGCTTTTTCAAGGGGCAACTGGACTTTCTGGTTTTCCTTTGAAGATGTTTCACTTCTCATCCAAGAAGCTTCCATCTCCAGTCTACAACACAGTCCTTTCAACAGTTACAAGAAGGCTCCACACCCATTTGCACCACCCAGGTGACCCTGAGGACACAAATAAACCTCCAGGTGGCCTTAATGGCTCTCTAAAATAATGCAAATGACCAACTGTCTGCAAAGAGTATAAATCCTTCCATTCCCCACCATCTAGTCAGAGCTTCTTGGATGAGAAGCGAAACATCTTCAAAGAAAATCCGAAAAGTCCAGTTGCCTCTTGAAAAATCACCTTTGGGACAACCATGACCTGGATGGCTGAGAATCTCCATAGACATTGAGTCAAAATGTTGTTTTGCAGCTTCTCCGAATTGTGAAGGTTGCTGAAAAGTTGAATATGCTCCATATCTATTTCAGCCATTTGTCTCAAATGGTGTAGACTTCCTGTCAGGCTTGCCCCAGCAGGATCTCTAAGAAAGAAAGACTCTCAACTCCATTTTGTTGAAGTGATAGGTTCTTTTACTAGGAATTTGTGGTTGCAGTAAAAGCAGGCTAGGGTTAAAGTTCCCACACAAAAGGTTACACATTTTTCCCTCTTCTCTCAGCCCTCCCCCCTTGACTGCTTCATCTTCAACCAGTGGAGTACGGAGTAGCTGTTTGGTGCCTTTTGGTGCAATTCACATTCCTTTCTCAGACTACGCAGCCTTGAAGACTGGGACATGCTGGTTCTCACACCTCTGGTTTCTGTCAAACCTTTCACCCCTCCCCCATCCTCTCTACTCTCTACATGCCAATTGCCTACTTCCTCTCCTCCACCACCCCAACAATTCATGGCAGGATACCAAAAGGTGTCAAACTGAAGATCTGACATTCTCCTACTCAGGTTGGACTAAATGAACTCCAAGGTCCCTTTCAACTGTCATTCTATATCTATCACAATATGTGTGCAATTGTGAGTCCAAAGAATCACCCACTTGTGAGGAACAGGACCACAGGGATGTGAGAGGGAAGAGGTTCTCCTAATTGCATTTTGTTGTCTTTTGCAGGGCGCCTTCTGGGGTCTGATGGTGGGACTGGTAGTTGGGCTGTCTCGAATGTTTGCAGAATTTGCCTTTGGAACTGGCAGCTGCGCTGTGCCCAGTGAATGCCCAGCGATCATCTGTAAAGTGCACTACCTCTATTTTGCTATCATCCTTTTCGCTGTCTCTGTCACCATCATTTTGATTGTATCGTTCCTGACCAAGCCAATCGACGATGTCCATGTAAGCAATGCCCATCCTCTTCCTCATCCTACCCATCTCACTTCTCTCTTCCCTGCCCTCACTGAGATTTTGGCCACATGTAAATAAATCTCTGTGGGTAACAACGTACAGGGGCTTGCCAAGTCTCCTTCCAACCGAGCTTATCATGAATGCCCAACATGGATAAGAAGAAAAGGAAGAGCCATTTTCCTTCCCCTTCACACCCACCTCAGGTTCAGCAGAAGTGAAAGCCGGGTGGGAGGAAGCCGCTTTGAAGCCAAGTTAGAGGAGATGCTTCCTGAAGGTGCAGCTCCCCAGTTCTGTCTTGTTGGGAAGTTCAACACTGCATGGCCGGTTATCTAACATGTTGTGTTGTTGAGTGCCAGTGAGTAGGAGTAGTGGAGTTATCAGGGCACTTCTAGCCGTCCCTTTTGAACCGAGATTGGGGCCTCATCTTGACCTTGTTCAAGATCGTTTCAGCTGCTGTGCTTCATTGCTGTTAACTTTTGTTCCTGAACAGCTTTATCGTCTTTGCTGGACTCTGCGCAACAGTAAAGAGCAACGTGTCGATCTGGATGCAGGGGAGATGGTGCAAGGAGTGGAGGACTATGAGGAAGAGCCAGGTGAGATCACCTTTACCATGAAATGTTGAGTTATTTTAAGTCTAGGAGAGACCAGACGTACCTCTACTAACCTATCTGACCTAGATATCAGAGGGAAGAATTTTGGCCAAGATGCTCGCAGGTATCCTAGCTGATTGGAGAGCGATTACTTTTCGGAAAATCAAATTTAGGTTAGGATGCTAACAAACAAAATGCCAGGAGGAATTTTGATGGCCCTTAAGAAGACTGAATAGTTCAAATATGCGTTTATCTCCATATCAGTTAAGGATTTTGCAGCAGATGTTCAGAGCGTGCCTGAATTGCTATTTTTGCATCTTAAAATCTTCCTCTCAAAGTTGAAAATGAATGCAGTCGTTTTAAAAAACTACAAATGGAGAAAATCCTAGTTTGTAGTGGAATCCAGATTTTGCAGGACAGACCTGGAGATTTTGAGTGGGTGGCATTAAAATGCCTTGTTGCCCCTCAGCCTGTTGCAAATGAGGAGGGGGCTTCTTTGAGTTCAGGGGGAAAGACGGGATAGAAATCTTATAAATAATATTTGAGTATTATATTATTATATGGTAATAATAATACATTTTTGTTTTGTGTACTGGTTAAAGCACAAGGCTAGAAAGGGGGATACTCTTGGTTCTAGATCCGCTTTGGGCACAAAGCCAGGGAATGACCTTGGGCCAGTCACTGTCTGTTAGCCCTAGGAAGGAGGCAATGGCAAACCCCCTGAAATCTGGCCAAGAAAACTGTGGGGACTTGTCCAGGTGTTTGCCAAGAGTCAAAATTGACTTTAAGGCACAAATCGCACACATAGATACTT
The DNA here is from genome assembly GCA_032467955.1 of Pseudoxenodon macrops. Taxonomy (NCBI): domain Eukaryota; kingdom Metazoa; phylum Chordata; class Lepidosauria; order Squamata; family Pseudoxenodontidae; genus Pseudoxenodon; species Pseudoxenodon macrops. Next base: position 47,056 of record JANHFT010003590.1, on the reverse strand, counting down.
TTAAAAGACAATAATGTAATATAATAATCATCATTATATCAATATTGAAGTTCTGTAATTGGAGCTATTAACAGATGAATTCTTAGCATCTTCAGATAGTTGCCAGAAGCATTCCTTGGAGGAAATAAGGCCAGATCGAAAATCAATGTATTTTGTATAGTTATGTCCTTCCACTGGAAATAAAAATCAAATGCACTCATATAGAAAGAGCATCCTGGGATTATTAATTTAATGACCATTATGAGAAAGACTTTTAAATATCACAGTGATATGAGTAAGTAAGGGAAATGCAAACTTAGGCTGTGTCAATCATTTTCGAATCATGGCTATAACTGTTCCTCATTCTCTGCCTTGGTTCTCTGCCTTATCTCAAGTATTCTGTCCTGTTCCGGTCACTAAACATGAGGATGCACTAGTGAAGGGATCAAAGTAGGGCAGAGATCAAGGGATTAGAAAGTAAGTGATATGAAGAGACTGAAGAGGTTAAGAAGATTTAGTCTGGAGAAAAGGAGAAGAGAGTCAAATGCCAAAAAGAAGTCTCTCTCTCAGAAGAGCTCTTCTCTATGACCCTGCAGTTCAAAGCATTTAATAACGGTCTTAAGTTATAGAAAAACAGATTCTCATGGAATGATAGAGAGACATTTCCTAATAGTAAGTAAGTAGGCAAGCTCAGCCATGGAATGAAGGACAGACATTAAGGACCGTAAGCTGCCCATGGTTTTCCAATCAACTGAATCCGACTAAATAGTGGGACCATCCATCTCACCCTGTTCCATTTGATCGAAGAGAGGCTGCGTCAGCATCATCAGATGTCTTGCTGAAGTCTAGGTACTTCACATCCACACTGATCCACAGATCTTTGTAAAAAAGGGAAAGCTCTAAGATTTGTCTGGGCTGACCTGGTTTTTATAAGCCTAAGGCCTTCTGTTCCTACCTAAGTTTTCCAGGATTTCCCCAGATATTGAGGTCAAGCTGCTTGGTTTGCTGTTTCCTGCCTTCCCTTTTTTTAAAAACTGGGAGCCTTAATTCTTCTCCAATCTCCTGGCCCTTCCTCTGTCCTCTGGGATCAGGCTCTCCCCACTTCCAAGGGCCAGGGTTTCCTTTTGCAAAGAGTGATGCAAAATAGGAATTAAGCAGTTCCAGTGCCTCCCCATTGCTTGCCATCACTTCCCCATCTTTTCCTAGCAATGGTAAAAAAAATATCCTTATTCTCTGATATTCTACTTTTGTAATATCTTTACATTTTTCACATTTGTCCTTGTTTCTTGTTGTGCATTTCTGCACCTTTGCTGGCTTCATCCCATTTTTAACTTTTTTCCTTAGTATTGTTTGTATTGCATTAATAATCTCTTTTCTGAGATGCTGAAGTTAGATCTCCTGAAATGTAGAATAGTAACCAGACAACTTTTGGTTCTGCTTGCCTGCGGGGTGAATTCTAGGAAGATGATGGTCATTCACTCTTACCATTCTCTCCTTCCCACGGAAGCAGTTCTTCCCTGTTAGTAAACATGAAGCCCAACATGGCTACTTCTCGACTCCAGTCTTTGGATGATAAAGTCCTCTATAAGACAAGAACCCATAGAACAGAGATGCCAAACTCAAGGCCTGCGGGCCGGATCCAGCCCATGGGATGGTTAGATCTGGAAACAGAGAAGGACATGCCCGCAAGTGCCTCTGCCAGTGGAAACGGACCCTCAATCTCCGTTTTCGGCTAGGGTGGCCTCCTGCAACCTTCTGCCAGCAAAAATGGAGCAAAAACGCACGTGACACTCCCGAGCTCCGTTTCCACTGGCAGAGCACTTGGGCCACCACAGGTGCCCCTGACATGAGTGACATCAAGCTGGCCACGTGCACTCTGGCCATGCCCCCCCCTCCCAAGGTCAAACACAACCCTTAATGAAATCGAGTTTGACACCCCTGCCATAGAATCTCCCACTTGCTGCTTTGGTCAATTCCCAGTTGATGCTCAAGTGGTTGAAATCCCCTTTTGGCACCGTGATGTGTTTCAAGGACGCAATCTGAAGATTTCAGTCACACCTCCTGCTTGGTTGGTGGCCTGTAAAGCACGCCCACACCTGGCTCATTTTTTTTTTTGCTTTTTTCCTTGATTTTCACTCAGCTGCTTTTGGCAAGATTTTCACACTTGATGTTCTGAATTTCTTTACTTGTGTTGAAATTCTTCACATATAATATGACACCTTTTCCTCGTCCCCTTGTTGGGCTTTTTTCCTTGCCAACAAATTATACCCTTCTAATGTTATATTCCAATCATGCGATCCATTCCACCAACTTTTAGAGATACCAATCATATCACCTTTCCTCCCTGTGCTAAGACTTCACATTCTCTCTGTTTGTTCCCCATTCTCTGAGCACTGATGTACAAGGAGCGTCTGACTCTCAGCACGGCCCTTCTGAGCTTTGCCTCCTGCTGGGGGCCCCTCCCTCTTACCACTTCCTGTCTTGATCTCAGGGTGTCTCCCTTTAGACAGAAACTTTGACAGCCTTCTGATTTCTCTCCTACTCCTACTTTAGTTTAAAGTCTGAGTACATGACCTGAGTACAGTAAGATGTCTTCCAGACATGTCCTTGCCAGTCTTTGTGAGGTGCAACCCATCTCTTGCTTGCAGAAGCCCCACCTGTAGATGGCACCGATTGTAGTCCAGGAATACAAAGTTTTCCTGAGTACTCCATCCCTGAGCCAACAGTTAATCCCGTCCTGCCCCTGCAAATCCTCCATTCCATCCAGCCATATCCTTCAATTGGAGGCATGGATGAAAATCCCACCTCTGCTTCAAACACTTTTGCCTCCCTGCCTAACTCCTCATGGTCCTTTGAGATTCTTTCCAGTCTGTTTTTGGCAGTGTTATAATGGTCAGATTTGATAAAGGGACCCTTTCAACTCTATGGTATATTGGGGCATATAAGCAAAATGCATGAGAATAGGGTGGTGGAGCCTTCGGAAGATGCTCTGGGCACGAAAGAGTCAGTTTGGCTGCTACACCTAACAGCTGGCCATGTTGTCCTTGCAGCCCAAGAGAAGGAGACCAACTGTTGCAAGAAAGCCTACAACTGGTTCTGCGGCTTGGAACAGACGGGCCCCAAGCTGAGCAAGGAGGAAGAAGAGGCCCTGCAGCATAAGTTGACGGACACAACAGAGGAACCCTTGTGGAGGCGCGTGGTCAACATCAACGCCATCATCTTGCTGTCAGTGGCTGTCTTCTGCCATGGATTTTTTGCATAGGTCAAACGTTTTGTTTTATTTGGGAATGAAATTCTTGATTGCTAAATTGCACTGTGACATCGTGATCTGTAAATTGCACCTTATCAGACTTGAAATGTATTTGTCAGGAGAATCATTTAACTCATCCAGTTAACTGAAAACATGACTGACTGTGAATGTCATTAATTGGGAGGGGCCACGTGGGTCTGCAATGCACTCTTGAAAGGTGACCATCCTGAAATGTTTTTAATCCCTGTTTTTGGATTGGGTTATCAAAGTGTGAGTGTGTGTGTGTGTGTGTCAGAAATTCAGCTTTCCAGTTGCTTTTCCCTTCTTTTTTAAAGTTATGATTTGCACAGGAAATAAGTTCAGCTGCCTCAATAGGCCTCAGTAGGCTCAATATATTGTTTTGGAGGCAGAGTCTTCTAATCTTTCCCCTTTTTTTAAGACTCGTGCAAAACCGCTTCTACCTGTATTAACTTTAGAACTGGAAGTATTTGAATTGAATTGTTAATACCTAGTTCAGTTAGAATCACCTTGAAGTGGTTTGAATCTCTTTCCCTGTGACCAGGCCTGGCTGATGTTATCATCCTTTGTAATTTGGATTTACTGTATAACTGTAAAATATATATATATATATATATATTTAAAAATGACTGTCTTGTTGAAAAAAACAAAATGAAGCAGAACTCCTACCTTGCCCCCAATGCCCAGATCTCTATTGCAAGGCTGCAGACCAGGTTGTCCCCATCTCTTTCTGCCAGGGGCCATTTCGGTAACTGGAGGGGGGGAAGCAGGGAGGGTGATGCAACAGGGGGATACGTGTCAGGCCCTGGTTGGCGCTAAGATTGCCTTGGAGAAAGCAACTTTCTACTTAGGAGCCAGCCAGGTATAGGGCTGCACCTGGGATCAAGAACCTTCTCAACCGCAGCCTAACCTCAACCTTCTGGGACTCTTCCCAAGAGGAAGACTAGGACCCACAAGCAGGAGCTGGTAGCTGACTAAGCGGCTGCTTTTGCAGGACCACGGAGAGCTCCCAGCATATAGAGCTATATATATATAACTAACAGGGAGCCCAGAGCTTCTCTCTGTCCAAAGCTCCTTGAATGTACCAACGGGCGAGAATATTTGGAGTTCAGCAGGGTTGAAATGACGGGGCCCTTGGTGTTCTCTGAGCTTGGTGGTTTTCTTGCAGATGTTTCATGACCCAGCTAGGTAACATCATTAGTGCAGAATTGGGTAATGAAGCATCTTTAAGAAAACCACCAAGCTCAAAAGACTTCACAGCTCCATTCACCAATCAGTTCTCTCAGACTCCAGTCTTGGCCAGAAGCCTTCAGAGGCCCATAAAGAGAAGCGGCTCCTGGAGTGGGGTGGAGCCACCATGGCAAGCAGTCACTGATAGCTTTGTTCGCTTTCCAAAGCTATTCATTTAATTTGTGGTCATGGGCTTCACAGGTTCATGTGCATGTGCTCTAAGGAAGGTATCATTGAACCAGACCTATAGGGAGCAGTTGTTGGCAGCCACTTTCAGGCTGAAGGTGCCCTTGGCCCAGACTAGTGTGTCACGGCTCCCCTCAATAAAGAGCCTTCAATGTGTGTGTGTACATAATACTTGTTTACTTTCAGTCCCTTGGAAATGATTCCAGCAGACAGTGTGGTTTTCTCCAAAAGAGTCTGCCATTTGCCGTAATGAAAAGGAGGGTGGAGATATGGACCTCCCTGGAGAGACTCGGATGCCTCCCCTGTGGACTGTGTTGATCTTGCTCCAGAGAACTTGGCCTGCAGGAGGGACCCCCTTCCCGGAGCCAAGCTCCCAAAATGCAAGGAAGAGGCCCATGAAAGCCCCCTCGGAGTTCCCTTGCTCAGAAAATGCCCTCCCCCCCCAAGGCATCCCAGCAGCAGGAGAGGGCCTGTTCTGGGGAGACCAAAGGCCGAGCTCTGGGCAAGACCTGCCCCTGCACCAAGGGCCGTGGTAGGTTTCCCCCCCTGGGGGTTCTTGCCTTTGATGCTGGCACCACAGATTGACACGGGGTTGGAAGAACAGGGAGGTTTGGCCTCATACGCCAAGTCTTCTTGTTAACTTTGTGCTGCTTAATGCTGGCTCCACTAATCGCAGCATGGCGTGGATCCTGCTTCAGGGAGCAAAAGAGGCAGCATGCAAGCACCGGCTTCAGGAAGATGCAGGACGAGTCCATTTTAGGAATCTTTGATTTAATTGCAGGGGATGAAGGTGTCGGGGGCTGACAGATTAATTGCTGCATTTTCCTCTCCACAAGACAGACTCCCCCCACCCCAAACAACTCACCTCCCTGGGTTTCCGGGTGACTAAGTTGTTTGCTGCTCAAAACCCTGGAAAACCCAGATAAAAAATTACAGATGCTTGTGATCTCTTATTTCCAGTCTTCTCTTGGAGGAAAATGTGGAAGTTGGACCAAAATGCCAAGAGAGGTTGATAAGGGGATCAGTGTTGGGAGCAGCCCCCTTCAGCCTGCCCTCACAGACCCTGGAGGGAAATCAGGAGGGGCCCCCACCATGGCCACTCGGCTTCTCCAGGAAGGGGCTGATGGAGCCTTGAGGGTGGGGAGCAGAGATCCACCCACTGGGAAAGACCCCCAAGCCCTCTGGAACAAGCTCCCTGGGAAAGGCCTGGGGCTGCTCCATGAGCTGACTGGGGGTCCTCCCAGACAGCCTTTGGAAAGCCAGGAAATTCAGGGAACCATCCTAATGGTTCCAGAGCTGTTCATGAGGAGAGTTCACAATGTTCAAGCATCAAGCACAATTGACAAACTGCAACAGACGGTGAGAAGCAGTGGCATTTGCCGGGGGAGGAGGAAGGCAAGATGGAGGCAGTGGGTTGGAAAGGGGCTTTGCCCCTCTGGTTCTTTAGAGCTCCTGCCCCCCAATCACTGGACTCTGCGACATGTTAAACCAGTTATTGTAATAGTTGTTGCAGTAGAATTGCCCACATGTGACTCTCCTCTTTCACTTCATCTATAGCAGGGGGCTCCAACGCTGGCAACTTTAAGACTTGTGGATTTCAACTCCCAGAATTCTGGAAAGCCACAAGTCTTAAAGTTGCCAATGTTAGAGACCCCTCAACAATGGAGTCCTGAGAGGGGAGAAAAAGGCCCTGAGTCCTCCTCAAAGTTGTTATATGCTACTTCTTGGCCCAATTAGTCTGCTGATCATTTATATAATAGCGCAGGTATTGCTCTACTAATGAGTTGGTATGTTCAACCACCCCATTGGTACTTGGATGGTAGGTGGAGCTAAGTCCCTGGGAGGAGCCTATCAATTTTCAAAATTCCTGCCAAAGTTTTGCAGTGAATTACATCCCACTTTCAGAGGTGGGTTCCTACCGGTTCTAACCAATTCTATAGAGCCGTTAGTAACTTGGTGATGATGTCATGGAGCCGATTCCTTCGATGTCTCCGTGGACGCCGCTATTTTGAACTTTTGCTTCTGTGCATGCGCAGAAGATATTTTTTTATTGTTGCACTCACTTTGCACGCATGCGCGAGGAATGACCCTGAGTGAACAAAACACAAAATGATTTACAACCTTGTAGCTGTGTTGCGCAAACATCTTGGCTAAGGCCAGGCAGAAGGAATCTTGGGATCCGCCACAGAGCAGGCTTGCTTCAAAAACAGGTTGACGACTGTCCAGATTACTGTGTTCCCAGCACTATCAGGCACCTCCACAATAAAGCCCCTGGATATCTCCTACCATGGGCTAGATGGGTTGGCTGCTGACAGTAGTAAGCCTGGAGGCTTCCCAGGTAGGTTTTTCATGGAGGCGCACACAGGACAGCTGGCTACATAGGCTTCTGTGTCCTTTTTCATCTTCAGCCACCAGAACTGTCTCTTCACCAGGTGAAGGGTCTTCACAAACCCGAAATGCCCTGCAGATTTTGCATCGTGGCTCCTCTGCAGGACCAACGTTCTCTGGCTGGTTAGGATGTACATTTTACTCCCCTTCCATGCCAAGCCCTCCTTCATGAACAGGCCATCTTTATGCAGACACATCACCCAGTTGGCTGTGGGAAGACTGCTCTCTGCTGCCTCGTGAGCATTGGTGCTGCAAGCTGCCTGGATGGAATAATGGAGCTAACTGTCTCCTCTTGGATACTTCTGTCCTGGGGCATGCGAGAGAGGGCGTTGGCTAAGAAATAAATACTGAGCCCATCAGGCCTGCTTAGGGGACAGCTTCCTTGGGGCCTTTAATGCCTCCAGGTTCTTGTGGTCCATCCACACCTTGAATGGAATCTTACTGTCCTATAAGAACTGACTCCAGGGGAGAAGAGTCAATTGGACCATGTAAGCCTCCTTCTCCCAGGTGGCCCATTGCCTCTCAGTATCAGACAAGTTGCGTGATGTGTAGGCCCATGCTTGCAACTTTCCCTTTTCATTCCTCTGGAGATGCCAGCAATGTGCTGCCACATTGTTGGCATCTGCCTGGATCACAAAAGGCTCATCTGCGTTTGGTGCTTCCGGACCGGTTCAAGAAGAGCAAAGAGCCACTTCAGCTTTTCGAAGGCCGTCTGGCATTGGATGGACCAATTTAATGGTTGACTTGGACTGGGCTTCACTCTCTATTGAGCAAGTTGGTGGTGGGCAGGGCTATCTGGGCAAACGTGAGGATGAACTGCTGGTAGTTCGCAAATCTTCGGAAGTTCTGTACCTGCTTTACTACCTGGCTACTGGGAACAGTAAAATTCTGAAGGTGGTTCCCAGAAGAACCATCCAGGTTTGTGTAGCCTGCATGACAATGATTCTTGTCAGGCATTGGTGAGACTAGGGTGTCCCCCAAAATGTTGTGGTGTGTAACCTTGATGCACATCATAGATTTGCCATCATTGATCTAGTTCAATCCCTGCCTTTTGCAGGTTCTGCCAAAGTATTTTGGACAAATGACTATCCAGTCTCTGTTTGGACAGGAATGTACCACCTCAAGAGGCAAGTGATTCCAACATTAGGAAGTAACTCCTCATCTTTAACCTATTTCTCTGTAACCTCATCATTTGGGTTCTGCTTGTCTTCTGGGAAGACATGTCCACATCCTCCCTTAGGTAACAGCATGTTAGATAGCTGAAAATGCAGCTATCACGACTGTCCTGTTTTGTCTTTTGCAGACTAAACATTTGGTAATCTGGTTCCTTTAGATAGTCCTCAAAGGACTCAGCTTTCTGTCCCCACAAAACCTTGATAGTCCTCTGAACTCCCTCCAGTTTGTTTACATTTCTTTCTGTTAAAGTTTCATCCTATTTGTTTCACTTTATTATGCAAACCTTCCTCAATCTTCTTGAACCTTCTCTTTCTTTTCTAAAGTTTTCTGTTCTAGGTTTTGTGTCACCTGTACAGTTGATAATAGACTAACAGAGTTGGAAGGGACCTTGGAAGTCTTCTAGTCCAACCCCCTGCTCAAGCAGGAAACGCTAGACCATTTCAGACAAATGCTTGCCCAATCTCTTCTTAAAAATCTCCATGATGGAGCACCCACAATTACTCACCCATTGATTAATTGTTCTCACTGTCAGGAAATTTCTCCTTAGTTCAGTTTCCATTTATTGCTCCTTGTCCTGCCTTCAGGTGCTTTAAAGAATAGGCTGATCCCTCTCTTCTTTGTACAGCCCCTCAAATATTGGAACACTGCTATCATGTTACCCCTAGTCCTTCTTTTCATTAAACTAGACATACCCAATTCCAGCAACTGTTCTTCATATGTTTGAGTCTGCAGTCCCCTAATCATCTTTGTTGCTCTTCTCTGCCCTCTTTCTAGAGTCTCAACATCTTTTTAATATTGTGGCAACCAAAATTGGATGCAGCATTCAAAGTGTGGTCTTACCAAGGCATTATAAAGTGGTATTCACTTTGTGTCATCTTGATTTTATCTCTCTGTTAATGCAGCCTAGGGTTCACTTTTCTGGTGGCTGCCGCACTCTGCAGGCTCATGTTGAAGTTCATTAGACTCCTAGATCCCTCTCAGTTACTGCTATTGGGCCAGGTTCCACCTATTCTGTACCTAGGCATTTGGTTTTTCTTGCCTAAATGTAGAACCTTACATTTCTCACTCTTGAGTTTCATTTGAAACTCATTACTTCATTCAGGTTTGAGTGTGACAGTTCACCTGATGCTCCTTTCCAAGCTGATATGAAGCTTGGTATCTCTGTGTGTGAATATTTGCTCAATTATGAATGCACCTCATGTAGTCTTTATTTTGATTGACTACCAATTGTCATCAACTTGGTGTTGACTCTTCATGCCACATAATGGTCTGGCCCTAACGCTGCCCTTCAGGCCTCCCACCAATGTGCCTTGTAATTGACTTCACCCTCTCTGCTGCTGGTCCCCCTTTTGTCTTTCTTTCCACCTCTCAGCATTATCGACGTCTGGAGGTAACTGTGTCATTGCACAACATGCCTGAAATATGATAATTTGAGCCAGGTCACTTATGCTTCATGTGAGAACTGTACATTGATTTGTTCAGTGATTCTTTCATCTCTTCTCTTGGAAATTCTCCAAACTTCCTCCAAACCTAAAGTTAAAAAATACTGTTGCTATCTTGTTTTGTTAATGTCCAACTTTCACTGCCACAGGATGCCACCTTCCCTGACTAATTCTGAGTTTGGTAGGTAGACCATATTTTACCATTTTATTAAAAGAGTATATATAACAAAAAATGTTCTAAGCCTTGGCTGAGTTCCACTGAGTCCATGGCATTTGCCCAGGGCTTGTCACTCTGTGAAGAAAGGAGCGGCATCTGTCATGACTTGTTTGTGGCAGACTCATACTGGCTCTTTTATTAGCTGTTGTTTTCTCTGGTGCCATTGTTTTCTACATGCTCACAAGCAAGCCCTTTGATAAGCTATCTTGCTCAGAATATACCTCAAACTGAGAAATGTGCAATTTTCTGGATTCTCTTGCTTCCCTTTTTAAAAATGTTTAGCCCCAATTGTTTCTCTCCAACCGTCTTGTCTTTTCCAGGTGGTCTTCAAGATTAGAGCAAGTGTGTCTGTGTGCATCTTTGCTGGTTCCTCCAGTGACCTGAGATGCAGTTTTTCTGGTCACGGAGTCCTGAATTTATTTAAATGAGCTAAGTTTACATCCCACCTTGTCTACCTCGAACCACAATTCCCCCCTCCCATTAATGGCAGAGTGACAGTCAGCAACGGTGGTTTATCTTCTAAGAAAGAGCAGACATAAGATATGTTTTCAGGTGCTCTACCTCTTCCATCCTCACCTCTTCACAATCCATCCATTTTTATTTTCAGGTTCTTTATTTCTGTCTCACCAAGCAAGCATCTCCTTTCCTTCTATTAAGTTTGGAATAAGTGGCAGCCTTGGAGGGCATGTCCCGGTCGGACATGTCGCCCATATTTCGGTGTCATCCCATGAGTCAGGGATGCCTGAGTGAATTCCGAGCCTCCTTTGCCAGCATTTGTTTGTTTCCCATCGTGCCCTGGAGTAGAAACATCTGAGGTGATGCCTGGAGCTCCCTCCTGCCTTTGAGGTACTTCCCTGCCAGTCTCCTAACCCTCTGCCCCCCCTTTGCCCCTCCACTCTTTGCTTCCCCATTTGTCCTCTGCGTTGTTGGCTCCAGTCCTAGATGGCATATTTGCTCTTGGAGAACATTAGTCCAACTCCTGCCTGGGGTAAGAATCCATTAAGTACCATTTTAGTCAATACAACTGCTTCCCTGACAGATGGCCATCCCAGCCTTGTTTAAACACCTCCACAAAGGAAGAGTTCCGTGTTGCCTGAGGCTGCCTCAGCCATCACTGAACAGCTCCTAATGTTGGGAAATGTTTCCTGATCTCAAGCAGAAAGCTACTTCATGGCTACTCAAGCCCATTGTGTCTCTTGCCCCGTCTTATGGGGAAGGGACAGCAAGCAGGAAGCATCATCAGAGGAACATGGAAGCAATACAGTCACAGAATAATAAAATCACGGGGTTGAAAGTGTCTATTCTAGTCCAACGCTCTGCCCAGAGTAGGAATTGTTGTACTATCCCAGAGAGAGGGTATCCAACCTTCACTTGACAACCTCAAGGAATGGAGCACTCCTAACTCAGACTGTTCTACTGCTCAATCGCTCTCACACCAAGACATTTCTCCTTATTTTCTTCCTCAGTCTACGAAGCTCCTTGCCTACCTTTAGGAACTATGAAAATAACTTCACAGCCTCTTCCTTGTGATAAACTTTAAAGGAAAGAACCTTTTTTTAAATTATTATTAAACACAGTTGGAAGGGACCTTGCAGGTCATCTAGTCCAACCCCCTGCTCAAGCAGGAGACTCTACACCACTTCTGACAAATGGTAGTCCAATCTCATCTTGAATGTCCCAAGTGTTGGAGCTCCCACAACCTCTGAGGGCAACTTCTGTTCCACTGGTTGATTGCTCTCACTGTCAGAAAGTTCCTCCTTATTTCCAGGTTGAATCTCTCCTTG
>JANHFT010003589.1:86671-98607 GCA_032467955.1 Pseudoxenodon macrops | reverse complement strand
GTAACCCCCCCCCCCCCCGTCTCGCCCCCCCGCCCCCCCACGGCTCAGTGGGTGTAAATAAGCAGCAAAGGCTGCCGGGAGTTGTAGTGTTGCTCGAGAAGGGACGCTGTGGCATAAATGTCCTTAGACGTACAGTTTCGGCAGTTCCTGAGTCGTCGTAATGGTTTCATCTATAAAAATCGTTGATTAGTAGCTTCGTTTTTATGTATACATTTCGAAACGCCCTATCCATGCAGCAGCCAGATATCACAACCTAAGTAACGTGCTTCAAAGAGTTTTTTTTTTAAACGGCGTTTGTTTAAAAGACTTGTCGTGTTTTTTTTCTGAGGCTTGACATTGAATACTATTTTAAAAAGAAAGAAAGAAAAACTGATGCTCTAGTCTTGGTACTTATGCCTTGGTCCCCTTGCTTGCTGTGCATCTTTTCTAGACCATTTCACTGGTTTTAATGCAAGGGTTTCCAAACATGGTATCTTGCCCATTTCATTCGACTATCACATGACGTATGAGAATATGGATTTTAAAAAACCTTTTAGCCTTCAATCAACAAAGGGCCGTCTTCATTGAGTTTACTGTACTATATTACTATATGGTTACTATATAGTTCAATTGAAATGAAAAATGATAATCTGCTGACTAGTGTGGTATCCATTTTATCCAATGATATCTATCCATTGATCCATTGATATGTGTAAATCTATCAGGAAGATCTGATGAATATTATGTATATTTTTATGTATGTATGTTTTTTGTTCTGTCCAACCATACACAGTAGAAAATTAGCTAGGTTTTCAACTCCTATCACTCGTCAACATGTAATTAAATAAATTGCTAGTTACTTGGTGTGCTGTATTTATCAATGTTTGCAAAATAGCCTGCTGATTTTAAGTAATTTTGGCTGTGGTCTCTATATCTCTCTTTGTGCTGACTTTAGGACATGAGAGAAGGAGAATATCAATCAAATCATGAGAAATTCATCATTATTACAAACACTCAATTGTCTGTAACTTTCAACTTGGTATCAAAACTATCACTGAGAAATAGTTATTGTAACCTCATCCCTAATAACTACAAGACTTGCAGACAGAAGTAGTTGTGAAAGAGAACAATGACCCTAAAATGTTCTCTGCTGACTTTCTAGTGTCCAACTGGCAAAGCTGCTTTCCTACAAATCCAATAGCAGAGGTGCCATGTCCATAAACTAAGTTGGCAATATGTAACCCACTGTTTTGCAGATGTTTTAATCAACTCTCACAATCACTAGTAAACTGGTTAGTGTTAAAGTCTAAAAAACATAGAAAACACCAGCCTAAATTGTTTCCACAAGGGCCAAACAACAGATTCACCTCATACAGAGCAAGCTCACGAGCCTGTTCTTTCAGTGTGAGGAAAAGAAAAAACTTGATGCAAAGTGGAATTGGTTCTTTTCTTCTCAAATTGATTAAGTGGAATGATACAAAGGATCAAGTACTGAAATACTTATTGTATTTTAAAATGTTTTAAACTATAATGTAATAAATTTTAAAACCATTTTATAAAAGGTTACATTTTTTCAATTCAGAATAGAACTGGAAGCAGCCTTGGAGGTCTTCTGGTCGTATACCCTGCTCAAGCAGGAGACCCTATACCATGTCAGACAAGTGGTTGTTCAGTCTCTTCTTAAAAAACTTCCAGTGATGAAGCACCCACAATGTCTGATAGCAATCTGTTCCACTGGTTAATTGTTCTCACTGTTAGGAAGTTTCTCCTCTATTCCAGGTTGCTTCTCTCCTTGATTAGTTTCCATCCATTGTTTCTTTTTCCTGCTGTCTGGTGCTTTTGAAAATAAGTTGACCCACTCTTATTTGTGGCAGCCCCTCAAATATTGGAATGCTGCTGTCATGTCACCCCCTAGTCCTTCTTTTTTACTAGACTGGCCATACCCAATTCCTGCAACCATTCTTCATATTTTTTAGTCTCCAGGCCCTTAATCGTCTTAGCTGTTCTTCTTTGCACTTTTTCCAAAGTCTCAACATCTTTTTTATAATGTGGTGACCAAAACTGGATGCAGTATTCCAGGTGTGGTCTTACTAAGGTTTTATAAAGTGGTACTAATACTTCAGATGATTTTGATTTTATGTTTATACCACCAAGAATATATTAGCTTTTTTGGCTGCTGCTGCATTGTCAGCTCCTGTTTAAGTGATTGACAACTAGGACTCCAAGTTACTGTTTTTGAGCCAGATTTTGCCTAATCTTTACTTGTACCTTTGGTTTTTCCTGCCTAAGTGTGAACCTTGCTTTTCTCCACATTAAATTTCTTTTTGTTGGATAGGACCCATTGTTCAAGTCCGTCAAAATCTTTTTGAATTCTGGGCTTGTCTTCTGGGGTGTTGGCTATTACTGCCAGTTTAGTGTCATCTGCAAATTTGATGAGTTCTCCTATTCCCTTGACTAAGTCATGAATGAAGATATTGAAGAGTATCGGGCCTCAGACAGAACCTTGTGGTATCCCATTGCTTCCTTCCATGTATATGAAGTACTATTAAGGACTACTTATTGAGTACGGTTCATTAGCCAGTTACAAATCCAACTGGTGGTGATGCTGTCTATGCCAGCAGTCACCAACCGGTGGTCAATAGACCACCGGTGGTCCGTGAGAAAATGTTGACGTTCTGCAGAAAAATTACTTGCATTTTTTATATTGCACTAAATACTATTTATCTTTTTTAAAAATTCATATTAGTGGTCCACGGGATTTAAAATTATGAATTTAGTGGTCCCTGAGGTCTGAAAGGTTGGTGACTCCTGGTCTATGCCACATTTTTCTCACTTACCAAGAAGTAGGTTGTGGTGTACTTTGTTGAATGCCTTACTAAAATCTAACTATACTATGTCCACAGTATTTTGCTGGTTTACTAATTTAGTCACTTTGTCAAAAAATGAAATAAGATTGGTTTGGCATGATCTGTTTTAAACAAACTTGAGCTGGTTTCTAGTTATAACTATTTATTTCAAGATGTTTGTAGATCTGTTTTTTGATTAACTTTTACAGTATCTTTTCATGTATTGATGCTAGGTTGATTGATCTGTAGTTTCATGGGTCTGATTTTGTCTCTCTCCTTTTTTGAAGATAGGAACCACATCAGCCCTTTTCCAATCCTCAGGTATACTTTCCCAGTGCTCCAGGATTTTTGAAAGATATGATACAATGGTGCTGAGATAACATCTGCCAGCTCTTTCAGAACACTGGGATGTAACCTGTCAGGTCCCAATGAATATTCATCAAGATCAGACAAGTGTTCTCTTCTCGTTTTTTTGTTTATTTTAATTTTTATTTCTAGTCTTTCTGTTGCAGTTGTTTTTGGTACGTTGGGCTAGTTTCTTTTTGTGTGAAGAGTGGTGCAAAGAATAAGTTAACTCATTAATAACAGATTCAGATTGGGCATAATCTGATACCAATAACAATTTAGGCTGAATATGTTTGGTCTTCAACCTCCATCTTGGCATTGACCTGTAGGTCTTGTGCTGATGGCTTAAATGTTTCACTTGATTTTGGATCGCTTGTTCTTCCCAATCTCATTTTTATAATACTGAATCTGGAGAATTCAAAAGGATACATACTCTTTTGGATCATTTTGGTCAGTCCTAATAACACTATTGCCAACTATGGATATTAAAACAGTGAGGATTGGAGCATCTTTCCAATAACAAGAAGTAGCTGAGAATTGGGGGCAGGGGATTAATACAGCACATGATGGAGGCAATTGTCTTCAATAAGGGGAAAACTGAGAATATTATAATAGCACTTTCAAAGGACAGGAAGACTTAAGGAATGGATTTGCAACCAATTTCAGAGAAACAGATGTAATGCTTCTACCAAAACAAAATTGCCTCAGGACAAACTGATCATTGCTAGTTTAGTTTTAATTCCAAGAGATTGTATCTCTGTATATTTTTTTTGGTCAGGTGTTGCAGGCACCAATAATGAGATATTTGCTTTTAATATTTCCCTTATGGTGATGAGCGGCTATCCTACCATGACAAAGGATTGAAAATGCCATGTCAAAAAGACCTAATGTAAAAAAAAGAACACTCCACAGCCAGGCAAATTTGATTTATACACATCGCTTCATCAAAAGGCAACTGAAGACAACAGGATGTGGTAACAACAAAATTATAGTGTTACTTTTAGTAACAAGGTAATTAGGAAAATATATTTAGTAACTCTGCCTCCTCAGCAAGTGTCACTCAAATGTATGGGGGCGGGGGGGGCACCTTAGAAAGTATTTTCCTTAAAGGAAGTCCCAAGGACCTGTACAACTGACAAGAATTATCCAATATCTGAAAATCTGTAATACTGGAATAGAGATAATTTAGTATATTTCTAGTTTTTATTCTGTGACATAATTACCGTGATTTTGTTGAGAAAAACATTGACATAGGCTTATCACCTATGCTGGAAGTACAACCTTGGTTCTTGGAGAAATCTAGAGGCAAATTACTGCAGGTAAAACTTTGAAACCACACAGGCAACTTACATCACTTCTCTGCATTTTCTTCACAGTCCTTGTGCAAAAGGTAATGGGCATATGGGATCAATGGAGATGCCTAATGAAGATGCCAGTCCCTTATGTTCTTGGTATTCTAATGGGCAATGATAATTGAAAATAAGGATTCACTTTCAAGAGACGGATATTGTACACTCTTGAAATGTGAGTGGTAGACAATGTGAAGCAAGGATTGGGTGTTAGGTCTGCATGTGCATGAAACTCAGAGGTTGCAATTCTATATATCTTTAAATGGAACTATAGTATTCTACTAAATTTAGAGGCACTTACATCGAAGTACATAGATGTAAGCTGAACCTACACATCACACTAAATTGTGTACCATATAATAGATTGTTTTGTTTTGGCTTAGTGTGTTGTGTTACCTAACTAGTTGGGACCCCCAACTTGGTCATTATGTAAAGTTGTCACTAAGTGAAAAATCATGTGACTGCAATTGTACTTATAATTTTATACAGGACAATGCAAACCGACTATAATAGCAAATACTGACTGACTACTGACTGACTGAGTGCAAAGTTTGTAAATATGGGCAATGGTCCCAAGCTTACCTTTTCAGTACCACTGTAACTGTGAACAGTCATTGACTCAGGCAGTCACTAATCAAGGATTGCCTGTAGTCTGTCACATTAGACAAACCACTTTAGTACTTTAGTTAAAAACTGTGTTTCAGAATGTACACAAGTGTGCATGAAGCACCTATTTTTGAATAATTAAAGTAAATGTGTGTTTTGCGCAACATAGGTTTCTCAGGAAACTGCTCCCAACTGTCCCCACACATGTGGAATAGATGTACACATTCATGGAAACAGCTAGGAGTCACACTAATGCCATTATGTAGATTGAAAAAGGTGTAGCTGCTTAAATAAGAGATCCTTCATACATGCCCATGGTTTTGAGTTACCTCTCTTGAAGTCAAATCAGGTCCTCTCGTTTCCTGTGGATATAACAGCAAGTCCATAATTTCAGATAAAAAGAAGTACACAAAAGGCCAAAAATTCTAACTCAAAGATTTAACAATCTGTAGTGTCACAGAATGCATGTTTTCCAGAAGCTTGTGGACAGCATACACTCAAGAACAATTGCAATTGGATAGCATAATAACTGCAGGACATCTTGGGGGGAAAATAACATAACATCAGCATAAGTAATTCATTGGTACTAATTCATTGATTAAAATTAATATCATTCATACTTATCTCAATCTGGTCTTTAATAAACCCAAAGCAACTACTTGCTCAGGTCAAAGAAGATGGTCCCCATTCTAGGAGGCTATCTTTCAGTACCAGTTGTTTCCCTCTATCAAATAAGTGGTTGTGTGGCACAAGATCAAGCTACAATGCTCCACAAGTGCACTGAGTCTACTGTTGTAGTACCTTAAGAGTACTGTTTCTCAACCTCAGCAAATTTTAAGATGTGAATTTCAACTCTCAGAATTCCAGTCAGTATGAGGTTGAGAAAAAACACCTTAAAAAGCTCTCTTCTTAAATGCAATGTATAACTATGGTGTTACAGACAGATGGAAAAAAGAATGAACACCATTACAATCCATGCTGGTCTTTCCTCCCTTTTGTCCCTTCCCAGTTCTTTCTTAGCAGGTGCAAACCTAGCAACCCTCAACTCTTGAAAGAGTCACATTTTTATTTGAAATCCAGATTCCTGCGATATCTCCCCCGTTTCAAAATCATATGTTCATATGTATTTCCTGCCAACGCTGCTGTTAAGTATCAGTAAATCTGAGGAGGTTTGGGGGGGAGGCCTCCAGCTTTGTCTACTGTGTTTGTATACAATTTCTCCATTCTGATATACCCTGAGAAAAGGAAATGGTAAAAAAAAATACTTTTATGAATAAGTCTGTGAAGTTTCAAAGGATCACGTTATGAATAAACCTTCATCTTGAAAGTGCAACGTAGAGTTTAGGACAGAACCATAAATGTTTTCCTAGGAGTGCACAGGGGAGCAAGTAACATACAGGTGATGGCATCATCATGGAAATTTCACAACTTGCATACTTGTGTCAGAGATCAGGGATGCAAGTACGTAATATTTGCACAATAACGTTTTCTTGCACGTTTTGTCATGTTGCTGTCATTACCCTTTGCTGTAAGTGCTCCATAATGAAACAATAAAATTAAATCAAGAAATGTGAAAAAAATGTTGCGGTGATCTAGATTTGGAGTTCAAGAACTTGAAAGAATATTTAAGCACCGGGTATCTTTAAATAAAAAGAATATAAAATATCCCCATCTGTTTTTAACAGCTTCTTCAAATGAATTCATCCAGATAAGGAGAGGAATGACTTCACTTTGTAACACCTTTCTTTAAAAGAATGCTGTTCTCTGCATTGGTGAAGCCAAACATATTATACACGTACACCACCATTCATTTCTCACTCTCTGCAGCAATTCTTTTGTATCAGTAAACACAGGAACTTTCCCTCTTGCTAAATGGACGCAGCATAGCATTTGTCAATTAGTCAGTAGTGTGGATGTAAACAGGGACTGCTAGCATGGCACATGGACTCTCAGAGCCAGGTTGCAATTCTGTCAGAGCAAGGTTGGGTGAGATGCCAGAATGCTGGCCAGAGTTACCAGTGTCTGAATTTGCTGCTGATCTGCCAACTACAATGGACAGAACAGTGTCAGGTTCAGAAAATTGTTCTTTATTGGGACCGCTTTTTGGAAGGCTCTCTCCACCTGTAGTGTCTTTGAGTTCCGTGAAAGCCAACTGAGCTGAAAGAGGAAGTCCCACTTTCCGCCCACGTGCCCCCCACTTCTTCTGGGATTTTCTGACTGGTAATTCTTTATCCTTTGATAAGCCCAGCCTACATTTGTGGTCCTTCATGTACTTCTGGCGGGTAAAGCCTTTGCTACAAGTAGGGCAACGGTACTTATAGTTGCCAGTGTGAGAACGCTGATGTTCCATCATATGAGCTCGCCGGCTGAAGGCTTTGTTACAATACTGGCACTTGTGGATCTTCATACCTAAAAACGAGAGAATGCAACAAATAGCTTAGATATAAAACAGTTTCTGTAGGCCTCATCTAAATCCAATTAATAATTTTGTGGATGAAGTGAGATTTGAACCTAAAACTTTATGGAACTTAACTTTCTTAGTGACTCTACATCAATTCTATATAATTATACTGGTGATATAAGTCATATTTTGTATAGGAAGCCATGAAAACTTAGCTACATTGAATATATATTTATTGAGGGTTTTGCTATAGTTGGCTTTTGGGAATAGATTCCAGCATAACAATTCAATGTGGAATGGTTAATTCAGTCCCAATGGTAGCTAAAATTAGATATTTTGATTCAAAGCTCGATAAATTGTTAGGGTGGAATTGCACTGCTTCTACTCTTCACTGAAGTTGAGAAACAAAATCTAAATGCTTTTTTAACATTCAATACATTAATTATAATTATTTCCAGTACTGATCCAAATCAAAGCAATACTTTCACATACCTGAATGCGATAAAATATGAGCTTTCAGTTTGTCCGGTCTATTGAACTCTTTACTGCAGCCTGTGTGATTTCTGTATAACAAAATAAAAATAAGCGATGAAGAGAGGAACTTCTAACATTATTAATTTATATCTGTATGACCATCCTTCTTTGAACAGATAATTCTGTTTCACTAACACAATGATAGTCACCATAGCAGAAGCAAGTTAGAAATTTAAATTATCAAACCCTTTGCTATAGCAAGAAATAAGTATTGAGTTCTTGGTGCTTTCTGAGCTTGGTTGTTTCCTTGCACACATTTTATTTTCATGCTATGTAACGTCATCAGCATAAAAGACAGTGAGATATGCTGGTTGTTTTATATACACAGATAGTCCTTGTTTGGCAACCACAATTGGGACTGTCAAATCAGTCATTAAGTGAAGTGATCGTTAAGTGAAATCATGACTGCTTATGATCATACTTCAGCTTTACTTTGCTTTACAGACTTCCAAAGATCATAAATGTGAGGACTGATTGTAAAGTTTTTTTTCATCACCATCATAACTGCTTAATGATTGTTAAACAAGGACTTTATGTAGTAGCTTATGACTTTCCCTCACAATGATAATGTTACCCAGTCTGGTACAGAAAGAGAGCACCAAGAACCCTACAGTTCCACCCTGAGTTACTTATATTCTCTTCTGTTGCAAGAATGAAGTCCCTATGGAGGGATGGAAAGAATTTTGTTCTGTTTCTCCTTCACAATGTTTTTGAAAATTACCCTATGAAAAAAAACAAAAAACAAAAAAGAACTGCATGTTGATCCTTAATTAAAGAGGCAGAAAGAATAAAAGACTATCACAGTGAACAATCTACTTCTCCATTCGGGTGGATATAGCATCCAGGCATGGGTTGCTCTGTCTGTCATCCAATAGGACCGAGTCTGCCATTTACAAGGACATGCCTCCTCCTCCTCCTGCTTTTTTGACTCGGTCCCATCTTGGACAGATGTGTCTTTGAGCTGTCCTTTCTGGATCCTATATCCACCTAGGATTGAGTCAGTTTTAAATCATTCTCGTATAGTATTTGTTACTTTTTGTCTGCCTGCGGCTTTTCCAGCTTGTTTAAATTTGCCTGAGAAGGAGCGTATCAGGTAGGCCCAACGCCCCTTCCCAGCGAAGTTGTTTCTATTATGCTATTTTATTGCACAATTTTAAAAAGTCAAAGTAACTCAATCAAGCCAGGGATGGGAAGAGGTAGAGAAGACAGATAAAGCAGAATTTAATAGAAACAATATTTTCAACATAAAGAGAGCTTTGGGATGGTAGGTCTACAGGAGACTATTGACAAACCCATAGGTCTATGGTTAGATATGAGATGATGTGCAATAGTGCCACCTGGAAGCGCCTTACAAAAGCATGGACCACCCGCATAAACCACCATTTTTCTCAACTTTGTCTTCCTTTCGTTTCAAAATTGGTTTTCAGTGTAAATAACGCAATGTATGACCAGAGCTTTTTTTAAATAAGTAACCTTGATACAAAACACTTAACCCTGCTGTACCCAAACTATGCACAGATGTGTCATGGGATACTTCACTATTTAATAAATGGAGCTGTTAGTGAGAATGTCACAGCCCACAAGTTGGAAACCCCTGGGCCTGCTATGAATTGAGAAAGTTTGGGAACTTCTGATTTAGCCAACCTCAGAGTCAATACAAAATAAGACAACTCCATCTCCTTTATAGGCATTTGTTCAAAAAGCTGCTTATTATTTGTGTCATTTTATTTTCCAATACCTAAGCAATCCACTGTTCTCTATGCAACTTGTCCCAAATTTTACTTCTCATCCAAGAAGCTTCTTTAGCTGAGAAGTGAAACATCTTCAAAGAAAAACCAGTCCAGTTGCCTTGAAAAAATACCTTTTTCAAGGCAATAATCATGACCTGGATGACTGAGAATCTCCATAGACTGTGAAGCTAGTGTTGCTCTGGGCCCTCTGATACTTACGAGAATGGGCATTTGTATTTCTTGAAAGGTTCATGGATCAGCATATGCCGTTTGAGTTTATCTTTCCTGTTGAAGGCTGAGTCACACACTGAACACTTAAAAGGTTTTTCACCTGCACAGGAAAGAGCAACAAAGACAGACATGGGTTTGGTTAAAAAGCATTCTAATAAGTCATTTTCTATTCCTGGGTAACAGAAACATGATTAAACAGAACTGGCATTAGTTCCCCAAGACCTTTCTTGTTTCTGATGTAATCTATTGCATCCAGTAGATGCTGGTATATTTAACATATATTCAAATGGTTCCAATCAAAGTAGTGATCCATTAGACAGAAATTAAGAAGATTGCTAAGTGAACACAATTTTTCAAACACGTGTTAGGCAAAACCTAACACATGTTAAGGTATCAGCCGCCACTGAAGTTGATGACAGGAGAACCTTAGAACATGAATAGGTTTAACAGCTTGGAAACCGATTTCTGCCATTTCTTACCCGAATGAATGTGTGCATGTAATTTGAGGTAGTGTTCTCGGCGGAAGAACTTTTTGCAGATCTGACACTTAAATTTGCCTCCTCCTCCATGTGTAGGGAGATGCCTTCGCAAGTACCGCTCACAGGGAAACACCTGTAGAAAGAAGGCAATGTCATTAAAACTCTGGTTTTGATCAAGGGCATTTAAAAAGGTAGTAATACCAGTCAGACCAGGAGGGGGCACTATTTTGTGTCTACAGTTTGCTCTTAATATTTTTTGAGAAACTGACCCTAACAAGTGAATGGGGAGGTCATATCTCAAATGTGGACACAGTTGGATTTTAGAAAGTTTCACGATTGTCTTCACTTTTCAACATGGAAAGTGTTATCTTAGGGGCTTATTTTACAGTTTTCATTTATTTCTTGGCTCAAGGAATAGACACTAATTGGCAACTGAATACCTTCATCACTTTTTATCAGGTATGATTAGATGGACACTCTGAGGCCCTCAAGGGCTCTTTTTGGTCCAAGGTCTATAGATTACTTACTCGTTCCCTAAGGAAATGGGTATGTATAACAAATCAATACAGTAAAATTCTAAAGTAGACGAGACAGAGACTTTACTAACATAAATCAAGCGAGTTTTTTTAAAAAAAAAACACCCTGCATGGATAGTTCCTGCCTCAGGGAATGAGCCACAAGACAGAAAGTATATTGTGCATGGAAGGAAATAATTGTGAGAACTCAGGTGCTGACACTCCAGTACTGCATCCTCTGCAGTACAGATGGCACAACACAACTGGATGTACGTGTGCATCCGCTATACAAAAGTGTGACTACATAAGCAATCTTGGGCAAGACTCCCTTTTCTCATTCTAAAGCCTGAGAAACAAACTATGAAACAAACATGAAAGAAAAAAGGGACAAAATGTTGCCTACCTTCTGACAATGAGGACAGGGGAAGTTGTGTGTTGCTGTCTGTAAGTGATGCTCCAGGGCTTCTGGTGTGGAATATTTATTTACACATTTGACACACCTAAAGAAAGATAGAATGCTTTAGTATGGCTGAAGTATGCAGGCTAGCTATAGTTTCCTTATCAATATGCATTTGCAAAAAGCATTGTCAAAGAGGAAAACAGAGATCCTTGAAGGAAATAAAGGCTTAAAATAAAGAAGTAATTGCCTAAAGTCTAGGTTCAAAATTGCCAGATTTACCAGCAAAAGAATGAAAGCTTATGGAATGGATTAAAAACATATTCATCTTATACCTCTGGTATGACATAAATAGAAAAGAAAATACATTATGAAATATATATTTCTTAACTCTAGAAGGTCTAGATGCTCTCACAGTGAGATTTGATTTTGTTACTATTTAAAATTGGTCTCATTCGAGACAATGATGAAACTGCATACAGACGGGAGGTTGAACAACTAGCCTTGTGGTGCGACTGGAACAA
>JANHFT010003589.1:3464-20421 GCA_032467955.1 Pseudoxenodon macrops | reverse complement strand
ACGTAATGATAGTCATAGGGTACAAATAAGCAATCAGGAAACAATATCAATAAGAAGTCATAGGATACAAGCAACAACTTACAGTCCTGGGAGGAGATGGTGATAGGAATCAGTGAAACACATACTGACTTTTTCTTGGTATTCCAAAATAATAACTCGAGTTCTCTATTTTTTCCCATAAAACCATCTTAAATGGCTGGTATCTACCTTTTCATGTCTTGTTCTAATATGCAATTGGATGATCTTCAGCATTATTTGCTAGGATATGAAATTAGGGATATTGTCCAATAGTTTGTGAACTCTGCTAAGTCTCATATTTGTTGTTATTGATATTTAGACTGATCCCTTTCAATCTGTTGTTACTCTCTCATTCTTCCAATTTGCTGGCATAGTTTTGTTCAGGCTGAGATTATACTGCCAAAATTGAGCTGGAAATGACTGTGCTAAGCCTCTGTTAGGCAAAACAAATTCAGCCTTCAAATCTGTCCAACTTCCAAAACAAATAATTTTGCTCGGTAGCAGTTGTAAATGTAAATTATGGCCCTAGTTTGAAGAATCATGCCCATTTTTATCTTAAGAGAAAGGAATTCTGGTATCAAAATGCCATAAGGGAGGACATTCTATTCTGTGTTTTTATTTCATAGCATTTGCAACATACAAAATATACTAGATACAGAAAGATCTTAAATTATGAGCAAGAGTAAGCTAGTTTTTCAAATACCCTGGCTCTAAAGCAAATACATCCTTTTGCAATATGTATGCGAGTTGTTGTTGGTCTTGCATTGTTGGTTCTGCACTTGAGTCTTTTTGACAAAGATGTGGAGTAAAGAGAAGGAGGCATAGAAACAGATGGCATTAGGGGAGGTGATACACGAGAAACCAGATAGGAAACGATAGGTGGGGAAGCTTAAAGGCTTGAAGTATTATTCAGGCTGACATTCTGGTTTTTAATGCATAGGACATACTACTAATTTGACCAAAATATAACTGTTAATACCAATCTAGTGGGATAGAGAAGCATTGAGAAAGATGACAAAAGCTTGTGTTTTTGTTAATATACAAAGGCTCTACATAGAAAGGCTTGATGGGGGAAAAACTGAGAAAGAAAGGTAATGCATTTCTTGGTACATTTCTGTAAGAAGTGAATTTCTCTCTTATTTTGTCTCAAATTATATGTCATTTATTCCTAATTTGTGATAGAGACCAAGTCAGATATTTTTGTAGTTGCAGCTGAGCCATGAAAATTGCTTATGCAATTTTGGAAGAAACATTGTATTTTATATATAATTGGAAGATTAAGCAACTTTGTTTTTCTGTACAGACAAGGCTTTATTTGGGATATCCACTTGGGATTAAAGGCACGGGCGTATGTATTGTGCTGGTTACTAAGTCTCCTCTTTATCTCCTGGCAGAACCTTTGTTATCTGGAGAGACTACGCTGCCTCTGAAGTGTCCCGGGGATGATGTAAACCTCTCACCACTGGCTTCCGTGGATGCCTTGCTTCTGCAGGGCAAGGATGACTTCTCAAGTTTTCTGCCCTCTGAATTCATTGCACTTTCACCACCCCAGACTCAGGACTATCATTTTGGGCTCGAGGAGGGTGAAGGCATCAGTGAGCTCTTTGACTGTGACTTTGGAGATTTCACTTCCTTGGATTTCTGAATATCCTCGGGTTGGGGAAAGGGGAGCACCACCACCTGGTCAACTCTACCCCACCACGGGGGAAAATCCTTTCGCAGCTGACATCTGAATATAATTCCAGGGCTAGTTGTCATCTTCAGGGCCAGTTTGCTGTAAATCAGATGCCAGGGAAGGGAAATGGCAGAATGTGGTCTGGCATCAGTGACAGTGAGAGCACTCAGCTCCTGGAAGGGCTGCTGCCTTTTGCTGGCCATCTCCCTGTAATTGAGGGACATGGCTGTGAAGCTAATTGCTGCTGTGAATGTTGCAAGCTTGTTTTTGTGACCCGATTGAGAGACAGCAGGCATCACCTCAAGCCTGCTGTGCCCAGGCCCAGAGTAGTAATAATACTTAGGAATAGGTGAGTAGGGTCACCTTGATTCTCTGGTGCCATGTTTGGAATCTATAGGGATAGCTTTAGAGATGCTGTTGCAGCAGCCTAGTTATTCTTGTTGAACCACTCCTTTCCCTGAATTTCACTTTAGATAATACTTGGCTGTGGGCAGGCCCCCTTTTTTATCAGGTGCTTAATTTTCTATGTTGTGAGCAATTTCTCAATCTTGGCTTAGAAAAAACATGATGGTCAGAAGCTACCCTTAGAAGAGAGCCCCCCCCCCTCTATTCCTTTCTCAGCAAACTGTTTGGGTGGTGTGACAGAAGCACTGAGCACATTATTGTGAGGGACACCTTTCTGCCAGGCAGCGGTGGGAGAAGGTGACCAGAATGGTACTTCTCAGAACAGTCATTGATCTGTCCTCTTGCAAGTCCATCTCTACCTGGTTGGCTGGCATTTTTACCTTTACCTAGGACTGGGGAAATGATAAACCAGAGATTTGCAACTCAGTAGTTAAGCAATGGTCAAGTAGAAGAAAGAAAACTTAACTGGATGGATAGGATGGGTGATACAATGGGAGCCTTTTGTCAAACATGCTGCTCAAACGTGTGAAAGGTAATGGGTAATTGGATGCGTTAGAAAAGTGGGTGAGCTTTTTTTTCCTTTTTCTTCTTTTTTTTGTTGCTCTTTTGAAAAAAAATGTTCTGGTTGAAAAGGAGAAACTGGCTTTCAAATATGAGGCACCAAGAATGGTGGGGTGAATTGTTTCTGGATGCCGATGCAAACATATATTTTTTTCTTTTTCCTCATAAGCCTCACCATAAAGCTTTAAGGAGGGTCCTGTACAGATTTATTTATTTATTTTGGGTGTTCCTCACCTTCCACTATGGATATTATTTTGTGGAAAGTTCATTCCCTGGTAGAATACATCTATATCTATCTGGGGATGTGATGGGTTTTTATTATGGTGATATATTTGTTTTAATAGTGAGATGCTCAGTCTGCTCAGCTGTCTTTAGGTTTAGAGCAGGCAGACAGCAAGGCAGAGGGGACACTGCTTGTCGTAGGAAATGAAGTTACTGGAACGTTTTGCTTCAGCAGGAGGAAAGGGAGGGTTGCTGGCTATTCTCCATTGATAGTAAGGGAGGTTAACCCTACACAGTATTGTGAGACAGCAACCAACCAATGTCTTTGTTTGCTCCTTTCCTGTAAAGTGAAGGGAAAAACACTGACTCTTTCTCCTTATTATCCCAATCTCCATGCTAAGCATAAGGTGCGTCCAGAAATCATGGATTCATATTATTTATTTATTATTTATGTGGCTCCATCCAGTGTTCCTGGAAGATAAAGGACAGTGTCAGAGGAATATGGGTGCATGAACTCAACATGTCCAGGTATGTGGAAAGAGACCCTTTAGGTATCCGATTAGAATTGCTGACCTAGCAAGTGGCGGCAGAGACCCCGGGAACAAGTAGGTTGTAGTCCAGAGAGCCTTGAATAGCGAAGAGATTCAATGTCTCATCAATATGTTGAGAGAGTATGACTGGTCAAGACAAGTGAACAGAAATGCTATTTATTCATAGAGGATGGACAGCAGGTTCATCTTGTAGAGCGGTATTTCTTCCCTTTGGTCATTTTTAGGTGTGCGGACTTCAACTCCCAGAATTCCTCAGCCATTCAATGCTGGGAATTGAAGTCCAGGCATCTTAAAGTTGCTGAGGTTGAGAAACACTGCTGTAGAGAAATATTTTGGTATGTTGAAAGGGAGGGGTGGGGGAGGGAAATACACGCTGTGCTAGGATAAGAGTTTGTGGAAGGAATAGTTTTGTTCCAGGTTTATCCATTTTGAGAAGTAGCTTTAGTTGAAGGAATGGGGCTTTAGCAGCAGATAAGGATGCCATCAGCTTGACTAGGAGTTGTTCCTAGTGCATCACAAAGCAGTAATCGGTGCTGTCCCTGAGGTGCCTTCTTAGTCCTTTACGTAGTATTTACTGGAACTCACCAAAGTGTGCTCCTACATGTTAGGAGCGTATTTTGCTTTATGGAAAGGTAACCATGACTTGGTGTGTGGCTTTGGGTGGGGGTTCTGCATTAGTGTTCTTAGCAGATGAGAGAGAACTACTAATGTAAAGCATTGTGACACCTACTCCCAAAAAGTTTAAATTTCACTGGAGCTTTTTTTTTGGGGGGGGGGGACGACAAAGCCTGAACAAAAACATCTCTTAAGTGGGTCTTCTTCAGGTAACACATATAAATATGCTTCCTCAAATTAACATTCATCAGGCAGCAGGTGGTTGTATAAACATATATAGACACCGTGATTCCTGTCCCCTCTCCTCACCTCTCAACTCTTTCTCAGGTTGCCAGTTCCTAAAGCTGAATTAAGTTAAAAATTATCCCTGTGTTGCTAGGCTCTGCATAAGGAGAATCAGCTAGCTCTCTCCAAACATTGCATTTTCCAAGTTGGACATTTGCTACTAGACTGTCCTCAAGAAACGTAATGCCGTGTTCTCTTAGACTGCATTACTTCAGAATAATAGCTGACAAAACACGTTCTCTGTAACCAAGGTAGTGTACACCTTATTTCTTTTTTTTCAGATACCAAACAGGAGAGCAATTTGATCATATTCACATTCATTACTGATCTCTCTTAAGTGAGTCTTATCTGGATGCCTTCTTGATTTCCTGTAATATTAAATGTTAGCCAAGTTGGCTGGCGCTGATGGCAGTTTTAATTCAATTTATCTACAGAGCGCCAGGGTTACAAATCTGGATGGCATTTCTGTGCATAGGTCATCTTACCGTTCTGACACATTTATCTTTTTGTAATGTGGGTATCTCCCTCTGCAGCAAACAGAGTGACAATCTGTTCCAAAGGACTCATTGATAGATTTATATCTTTTGATATATTCATTCTGAGCACATCTTGCTTTTATAAGGGAAGACAAGTGCTGCTATGACCAATCTCTTTCTGATGCATACTCATACAAAAGTCACTGTAATGTGCCAGATATTTTTTCTCTGTAGTTTACCTAGTGCAGGGTACCAGGCCCTCCCCACTTCAGAAGAAAAAAGTCTTGCTAGAAAATAAGGGAACAGATTCTCTAAAGATCGTGTTGATATTTGTCTACTGGAGTATTCCAATACTTTCCTGAATTGATGTTTCAGTCTTACTGGTTGGGGAAACATAATAATGCTATGATGCCAGGGCCCAGTTGTTGGATATATCAAAGCAATTAACCATACTGTATTCTTTACATTTTAGATAATTCTTGAACGTGTTTCTTTTTTGATAGTTACCTAGAATGTAAGGAGTACAGCATAATTATCTGTGGTACAATGGCAAACACCCCGTAATTGTTACTACAATGTTGTCCTGCAAAAGTCCCTGAAGAGGCCTCAGCAAAATGCAGTACACTGTATGGTTCAATAAGCTGAACAGTATTTCCATAATAACAAATCAGGATTTGAACCCTGTTCTGCTGCCTGCTTGGGATTGGGGGCAAAATTATGCATGATTGCATAACAACTTCCTATGGACCTCTCACGTTTCCCCCAATTCAACAGATAAGATGGCCACTATCTTCCTTGATAATCTCAATCTTCACTTCCAAATCAAAATGCTGTTAAATGTTTCTGTCCTTCAACTTCAGCACCACCTGCGACACAAAGCTATTCCATAATTTTTCAAGTCATGATCTTCCCATCTCATGCCTTCTTACCACTTTACCTCAGTGTGGGTAACCCCCCTAGCTAAGATATCAGGATGTTGTTTGAAAGAAGGACGATCTTCATGCTATTTGAGGAACTCCAGCCCCTCTTTAAAGTGGTGGATTGGAAGATCCTAAATAAACCGATGAGCATCATTGATAGCTGAGAAAATGGCCAATGGTCAAAAGCTTCAGTCTTAAGAAAAGCTATCTAGATATTATTATTATTATTTTAAAAAGACATAACTTCAGTTAAGGGTGGAATGGAGATGTATGTTGCAGGAAACCTATGAGAAGAGCATGATGTATGGAAGTTGGCCTTGCACAGCAGAATTGAACATTCTGTAACCGATTGGAATGGTAACCTTCAGATGCTTAGCAAGAATTTCCAAGCACTTAAGAATAAAGATCTGAGATCATTTGCTGCTGTTGTGATTAAAATGATTTTTGGAGAATCAGGTACATGTATGAACAAGAATGCCTGTTGCACCAGAAGCCTATTATAAGAAAACCCATCCACCCTGCCCCCTTCCTTCTGACACGTTATCTTGATTCTGAACATGGTGACCATGTGCACCCCAGATAAAGTTGCTGCTATTGACCTAAGAACCAGGGAGGATTGGAGCCAGAGAGCTCTGGTACCTTAATCCGAATGGGAAGCACTTAGTATAGCTCATAATGCAAATAGTTCTACAAAGCCTTAAAATCTATTGGATCAAAGAAATAAGCCTAGAGTGCACATGATTCCCCTTTCAGCAGACTACTTCTAGTGAGGAGCATGAGAAGTTCAGTTGGGCAAGTTCTTTTATTAAAATTGAAAGCACAGCAGAGGAGAAGGTGCTGTATCTGTACCCCAGCAAGAGAACTAAGAGTGCCCGGTGTAAGTGATGTGGATTCAAAACATTTTCTGGAAAAAGTTGGGGGATCTTGTTGAGGTGGCTAAAGGTTGCTGAGATATTATTATAGTTCTTAATGATTGCAACTTCTTTGGTAAGTTTCCAGGACAGACACCCAAGATCCTTTGGCAACTGAGTGACCAAATGTGTTGCAAAACCTGCAGCATTTTCCAGGTGCCTGAACATTGAGGGAAGTGCACGTTTTTGTCTGTGCCTATTTTTAATAACAAGCCTTGTTCATGATTTGTGCCTTTAGTTTTAATAAACATTTCTAATAATTTCCTCTTGATTTACTGTCTTTTGATTGTTTAAATAATTGTGTATTTAAATAATGGTAAGCACTTTGGACAGGTAGGCACTTATTTTAAGCATGTCCTGAGACAAAGCTTTTGTATTCACTTCTATGCAGATAACTATTTGTCTATTGGTTGCCTAGCAGTTGGGGAATTTGCACATCAAAGTAGTAATAACAGCATCAGTTACCTAAGGCAGATCAAGGGTATAGCAAGTGTTGTGCTGCAAGATATCAAAACTACGTAATCCAACAATATTTCTTGGATCGGCTTCTACAAAGCCCACATACAGCATAGTTCTCTAGAATCTGGTGTAAGAGGTGAAATTACAGGATCTATTCATTGAATTTATTCACCAATTTGCATGATTGTCTCCTCAAAATCAGGATAGTCATGTGATGTGGAGCCAAAAACCAATGAAATCTGATTGGGCATTCTAGAGGTTATGCATAACCTCCGAAGCACTCAAATCATGTTGACAAAATTTAGCGATTTGGTGGCAATGCAATTCTTGTTAGGAAGATAAGCAGATTACGTTCTACTATTTCAGCCCCTTCCCTGCGCCATGTCTTCAGGATGCAAAATCCTGCTAATTTCAACATTAAGCCCTTCAAAATAGGAAAGCCTGGTTCAACAAATGTTGGTCTTGCTCTTGTAGTGTCACCAGAATGATTTATACAATCCAGCAGCAGGCCTGGAGAGATTTAAGTAGTGGCCCTCAACTCGATAGAACTATTTTCTACAATAAACATGTACTGCAAGGATTGAGGAGAAAACACCAAAGCTTCATAGAAACACATTGTAATAGGTGTTACTGCACCCCAATCCCTACTCTTAACTGTCTTGTTGAAAAAAGGCAAAGATTTCTGTCAAAGATACAAAGCCAAGGCAACTGATATAGGTTCTGGATATCGTGGGGGGTGGGGGGGGAGAGAGAATGGAGTACTAAAATATTTTTGAATTGGTATACTCCCTAATAGAGATAATGGAAGACTGGATTATTTAGGTGCTAATAATCTGAACACACTATCCACCAAGGACTTTCCTGAATGATTGAGATTAATCAGAATTATAAATAATCCTGCAACACAGTCTTACCATGTGGACTTGTAGACGGAAGAGAGGAGGATCTGTCTCAAGTTTGATACCTCAGGGATGCAGGTGATTGTCTGAAACGGCCTATGGTTGTCCCATGAGGGCTAAAAATCAATTTAGTGGTCCAATAGCTATTTAAGCAACCATATTTTATAGTTCTAATTAATAATAGCTTAAAGGGAATTTCCAATGTGTTTAACATTTTAATAAATTGGATGAGGGTGTACAGGGAATTTTAATCAAGCTTACAAATGTCAGAAAGCTGGAAGAGGTGATTGTCATACGGGATGACTGAATCAAAAGTTCCACAGGCTGAGTTATAACTAATCCTTATTCTCATTATGGCACATCTAATAAAACGATTTTTAAAATCCACATTAATTTTTAACTTTATCATACCACAAATATCTATGCCCTCCAAACCTCAGGTTGTCCTCTTCTAACTCCAAAAGGCCTTCTATTTCTTAGCAACACTCACTCATACAGACCAAACAAGCTGCAAAATTAAAATTCAAATTTAGTAACCCCAGTTCTCTTTTGCATTTTGTCAGACTTTATATTTAACTCATTCCCGCCTCCCCCTTGCCATAGAAGTGATTCTCAGATAGTTAAAAGCTGTTATGGGAAAGGTGAGAGTCCTCTTTTTTAGCAACAGAGCAGAAAACAGCGGAGAGGTTGGCTGCATATTAAAACAATCAATTTGAAGTAGACCCACTGAAGGAGCTAGTGGGACACTTGCTTGCAAGGAATATTGTAGAAGTAAGCAAGAAGTGGGAATGAATTAATGTGTAATAGTGCAGGAACTATTTTTCAGGTAAAATATTTAGTAATTATTATACCCTTTTACAATATAGACCAATGGTAAAGGCATCAGTATCCATAGGTTATGCTGAATTTATAAACTGGAGCCTCTCTGAAAACACTAGCTGACTGGCTGACTTTGAAAACCAAAGTAAGTTTGGACCTGTTCAGTATTTGAATTGAACATCATCAGAATAACAGAGCAGCAGGCTAGACCCAGCAAGTCAAACAAACGTCTCTGAAGAAAGCAAGAAATGGATATGTCTCTGAATGATGAGCAGTTGAGCTTGACTAAGGAGGCTTGCTCTTACTAGTTTTCCCAAACAGGTCAAGACATTTTTCTGATCACATTTCTGTTGAGAAGGAATTGCATCCTCAGTGTTTTGTCACTATTAAAGTGCCTATTAACCGAAAAGAAATGTAATTAATTATTTTAATTATACCTCCCTTCTTTGCTTCCCTGGATGGAGAGTTCAAAGGTCAGTTGCCTCTAAGGATGCAACCTAGCTGTAAGGGGAAAAGATCATTAGAGAAAGGTCTCTCTAGGTTTTCTCTTTATGAGAAAAAAGTGTCTCTATGCAGTGAGCAAATAATGCAAGCTGAAATCTCAACAGATCTTGCTTCCTGTCTGGTTCTGAAGATCATCTAGAAATAGCCAAGGAATTAGCGGTTGTCTCCTAAACCTATTTTATACTACATTCTGGTTAATCCATACTAAGAACAAGAAAAGGTTGAAGCGTCCTAGAATTTTGGTATTAATTTTGTTTAGAACATTTATAGGCAGTCCTTCATGGGCTACGATTTTTGGAGGCTTACAATGCAAAGTAGAAAAAAATGGATAGGTATAAGTGCAAATAATTAAAAAGCATTAAAGCGGCACAAAGATACGCTATGCTATATAATAAAAGGATTGCAAGTATATGCTGAGTGCAATTAAAATGTGCCAGAGAACACAGAATCCCCACCCCCAATTCCTAAAACATATAACCAAAGACCCATCAGGCTTTTTTTTACAAGAAAAAAAGTCATTCTGTTAACCATCAATTGTAAGAGTCAGTGAAGGTTATAATTTCTATTGTGATATTATCTGATAAGCTGGTATCCTTGAGTTGAAGCATAATTTCCCTAAAACTCAGACATTATGCTCAACCTTTTAAGGATTATGGGAAGTGTAGGCGCCCGCAGGGAGGATGGGTCAAAAAAATTAAGAGACCTCATTAGCTTGCCTAGTTTTGCATTATAAGAAAGCAGATGCATTCAGTAATTTGCACAACAGTTTTATTCTGGCGATAGTGGCAGAGCTGAGGTAAATAGTTATTTAACGCCATACTATAGCAATGGAGGCTTTCATATACCGTGTTGCCTAATCGGTTTCTCCCCTCTAGTAGCCTAATGGTGGTATGATATTGAGCAACCAAAAGCCAGAGAGCACTGTCTTCTAGAGCAGAGGTGGAGAACAATGGCTCCTTTATGACTTATGAACATGGCTGGCTCAGGAATTCTGGGAATTGAAGTTCACAAGTCATAAAAGGGCCATCGTTCCCCACCCCTGTTCCAGATGGATCGTTTGAGGAAAAATGCAACAAGCAACTCATTTGCCATGGAACTAAAGGTTTGCTTTATTTTATTTGTTTGTCAAGCGTATATAAGATAACAGTTAAAAGTATAAACATGATTATGAGTACATGAAATGGATTCGAGTAAAAAGGGATATTAGGACAGGGACGGTAGGCACGTTGGTGCTGGTGTTCTTTTTATGTTTGAACATTATAATGCACGTTTCAGAAAAAGAGGAGAAGGGGGAAAACACACACCAAACCAACAGTCATTATGTTGACTAAGTGTCTGTTGTTTTTTAGAAGGATCAGCAATAGATTTTTTTTTCCTGCTCAGTAAAGTGCAGGGTTTATTAATTCAGAGGAAATAAATGCAGGATAGGCGTAATTCCAGCAGGTGGCAGAAGAAGGAAGCAAGGAAAAGTTTCTGAAGAAAGAACAAAATATTCCCTAACCCTGATCCCAATATTTGCAAAGTGGATTCAAAGCTCTAGTTTAATGTTTCAGTTATTTTAACTTAATCCCCTAATGCAGGTCTCCTGTGTTAATTTTGAAATGTAAATCAGCTTATCCATTTAGCTCTCTTTTATTGTTTTACTGTAGTAATCCGGGCATCTGACTTAAAAATCTTACCTCTCTCCAGCCAACTGATTCTTTGATCTACGCACATAAAAGCAATGTAAACTAGTGAGTTGTTTTTCCAAACTTTAACATTTGTGGACTTTATGCTGACTGGGGAATTCTGGGAGTTGAAGCTTACATATTTTAAAGTTGCCAAGTTTGAAAAATACTGATCTAGTACTTTTCATGTGCACTAGAAAATGCATCAACAATTCAGGATGGGAGTTTGCCAATAGAAAGTGAGAATTTTCTGTGATTCTAATGGGGACTGGGGTTTTGAGGGTTCAGTGCCTACCACCATTTGAAATCTCAACATAATTTAGCTCTATTGAATCTGCAGGAAATGAACCTGCCTATCACTAAAAGTAAATTAAAGATTTTCTCTGTCCAGTCCAGCTGGGGTGAATGACGGGAGCTCACCCCATTGCACAGTGCTTGGGTCTTGAACACAGGCTGTCAGCTTTCCAGTTGACAAGCTCAGTATCTTTAACCACTGAGCCATCATGCCCCCGGCTTATCACCAGCAAGTAACAAATAATGTAAATAAATACGCCTTCCATGTTTATATCAAATGCCATTTTAAAGAGGGCAGGCTAACCAGAACAGAATAGGATTAACTATTGAAAGAGCCGTGGTGGCACACTGGTTAGAATGCAGTACTGACGGCTACTTCTGCTGACTGCCAGCTGCCTGCAATTTGGCAGTTTGAATCTCACCAGGCTCAGGGTTGACTCAGCCTTCCGAGGTTGGTAAAATGAGGACCCAGATTGTGGGGAGCAATATGCTGACTCTGTAAATTGCTTAGAAAGGGCTGTAAAGCACTGTGAAGCAGTATATAAGTCTAAGTGCTATTGCTATTGGAGTGATGATTTAAGAATATTTTCTACTGTTTTCTCTCTGTTGGTTTTATAGCTTTTTGATAGTGCCTGATAATGAATTAATAACAATTTCTTGTTGTTAAATCTCTGCTAAGAGAAGAGCATGCATACCAGAATTATTCTTTAGCATTGTGATTGTAAGACATTTCCTTCTTTCTGCCTCTGCCAAGCCAAAAGCTGGTGAGGTTAGCTACTGGTAAGAAAAAGATTGGAGGCTGCTAGGTTTTATGTCTTCAGAGCTAGGGGGAATCATCATTTGATTGGCCCCACAATAAGTGAAACCTGGCAACAGCTGCATCTAATGGCAACAAATCCATTCAGTTTGTAAACACCTTTAGAAGGAATCTAAATTAGAGAGCAGATAACTACAACATCAAATTCATTTTTGTGTTGTTTTCTTTCCCATTTCTTGCTGTTGGAAAATCTTACCTGATGATGATGTATTCTAGAGCAACAGTTCCCAACCTTTCTGGCTTGGTTGCCTGGCAGGGGAGGGAGAGGGGATAGTTCCCTGTGAGTGATAGGTAGGTGCACGCAAGCATGCACAGCCCGATTTATGTAACCTGTGGGCCTGCGTGCCCACATCTCGCACAGAGGGAGCTTTGCGCATGAAGCAAGCAGCTGCGGTTCGCATGAGGGGAGCATCACAGACTCTCGCAAGTGGGCACTGCTCACAGGAGGGAAGTGTTGCGCGCTCATGCAAGCAGCCACCACTTGCGTGAGGGGAGTTTCATGAATGCACATTGGCTCGTCCACCGCTTGAGCATCCTGCTTCCAAACAGACCACAGCCCAGTAGTGGGCTACGGCCTGGAGGTTTGGAACCCCTCTTCTAGAGAACTCAAAAGATTCACAAGATCCTCTGTGTAATTTTAGTTGATCGTAATATTGCCCAGAGTTCTTTGATCTAGACATGCTAGAGATTGAAACAGCTGCAAAACATACATGTTACAACCAAGTTATAGTTCTTCCTTGCCTACACTTGCAACCATGCAACCATTTATTAGCATATCTAGTTATTAAATTATGGCTTTCTCAATTAATTCCTCCCCGTTTCTTGGCAATTTCAAAATAATTGAAAAACCAATTAATGTAATACCGGTATTGCTTCGTATGGAGAGGCAGAGATGAATACAGCTTTCTTTTATTCCGTAGCTGTCAATGCAATTGCTCATTATTGTTATTGTATTATTTGGCAGATCAGTTTTCTTGCTATCTTCTGGCATACATTCATGGAACATAAATTCGTCATCTATTTACTAAAAATGTCAGAAGGAATGGAGAAATTTTAAGATATGCAAATGCTGGTAGAAAGGTAGAAAGTAGGACATGATACGTTGTGAGGAAAAGTGGTTTTGAAAGAAGTAAAAATAACTGCATAAAGGCATACTTCTGTCCATATTGTTATATAGAAAGAGAGTTGGGTAGGTCAGATGAAACATCAAGGAAAGTTGAATAGAGTAAGATTGGATACTTAGAAGTATATGTGGTAAAACAAAAAGAGGTAAATTTAAGAATGAATAGATGCTGAATGGATGTTGACTGAATACAAAAATGAGCAATCAGAAAGTGAGCAATCATTGTGAAAGAAGAGTTTGTGATAGTCTGGTTATGTAGAGAGATTGAATAACAAATTGTGAAACAAATGTAGAAAGGAAGTGTGGGTCAAGATAAAAAACAAGCAAGGAATTTTTCCTTGGATGGTGATGATGAGATCCTCAGAGAAAAAGGTGAGAAATAACTTGGTAGCTTTATTTAGCAGTTTTCATAACTTTTGGAACTAACACATCTTATTTTTAGTACATAATTCTTTGGAGCTAAAAGCCACATTAGTCTTTGATTGGCACGTACAAATAACAGAATATGGCCAGAACAATGAAGTATATTTTGCCATTAATTCATTCAAATAACCTAAGTCCTGTAC
Source organism: Pseudoxenodon macrops (assembly GCA_032467955.1). NCBI lineage: Eukaryota > Metazoa > Chordata > Lepidosauria > Squamata > Pseudoxenodontidae > Pseudoxenodon > Pseudoxenodon macrops. Next base: position 6,634 of record JANHFT010003589.1, on the reverse strand, counting down.
TTCTCATGCACTTCTCAAGACTTCTTTTTCTTGTATTAAAATTGTTTGATATAATTTTATAATTATTATTTATGATACTTACAACTGTAAATTACTAAGATTCGGATGGAGATGAATTGATGAAGGCCATATTTATATTCTGGTTTATTGAAATAAACCGTTCGATGAAATTCTGGATCAAGACACACCTTTTGTCGCATAATTAGAAGGAAAACAGTTGTTTACCTTGTTTGCCTGCATCAATTAATTCTTATAGTGGCAATATCCTCTAAAATTAATTCTAATTTTACATTTCCCCTCCTCTTCCTCAGCAAACCAAGGCCTGTGGGGAAGTAGTTTCCTATGTTTTGTGCAATGATTTTTAAAGACAGCTCCTGTGGTATGTTCAAAAGATGCACTATGAAATGCAACCATAAATAATGAATACTAAGAGACAGATGAGATGATGAATAAACCACGAGTACTTTGTGATGTACATTCCTTGCTTCACTGCTCTGTCTGATATGCAGAATTGGGAGGGAGAGGGAAAGAGTTCTCTATTGTAAGCATGTAGATAGTTCCAAAGGCTCTGGAAATATTTGACTTTGCATAGGAATGGGCTCATTTTACTAAATGCATAATTTAGAATGAAAGATATTTATGATTTATCCTGGCACACTCACAAAATGGTTGGGTTCATACACTGCAGTAAGCATGGTTTATGAAGTATGCTATAGTGATCTAATTCATACATAATTCTAGACCATGAACTGAAGGTTATAAAGCTTGAATATGTTGTTATAAATACCAATATATATGAATTCACATGGCACATGAACAATTAAAAATCAAGAACCTCCACTTAATAAAGTAACCCATATTCTCCCTTTCCTGATATATGCTTAGTGATGGAAATTCCAATCCCAGTTATTGTCATAACCTGAGAACCAGTAGTATCTGTAATTAGCTCAACCTCTTCCCAGATAACAGACCCCTGTCATTTCCATAGGACCCGTTCAGTCAGGTCCACCTCTGAGTGACGGTGTTTTTTATTTGACAGGTATCAAGAATATTCCTCATAGTGATCCAAGAAAAGCCTCCCCCCCTGCCCCAATCTCTCCAGACCCCTCCACTTGCAGAAGGGACTGGGTCATCCTAAACAGAGCCAATTTTGCAAGGAGAGTCTGTCATCTGGTTGAGTCTGGGGCAGAAGCCCTAAAGAGAACCAAAGACTCATAAAATCCAAATGAACTCATTTCAGAAAGGGTAAAACCTGCCCACCATGTTCAAGTGGTTTTATGACACCCCCCCCTCGTTCACAATCAAATCATAGAGGAAGTGCTCTTTATGGTGGGGTTGGGGTTTTTTGTTTGGCCTAGTGAACTGATTGTCAAACCAAATCACATTATATTCCAAAAGACTCACATAAGTTTCCAGATGTCACTGCAGACCTTTGCTCAAGTAAGTAGGCTTAGGTCCAGTCAATGCCCAGATGAGAATTCCAAAATAGAAGAAAGATAAAATACCTATTATTTGAAAAGTATATGAATGAATATTTGTTACAATACATGTCTCTAATTGGTTTTATAGGTGGCAAACTTTATTCTGAAGCAGGCTACCAGAAAAAGGCTATGAATATCTGGACCACCACCAGATGACAACAAAGAGCTGTCATTTTCTTATTTATTTATTTATTTATTTATTTTATTTCCATCCACTGGTCATCTGGTTATCTTGCAAGCTCTGTCTGGCAGCCCTCTTCCACTATATCTATGATGTGAAAATGGCTTGCTATTAGGAACATATGGCAAGGCATATGTTCCATCAATGACTAATTTATCACAGGTATTAGCTTTCATACAATGGGATGTTGCATCCTTATATGCATGCTGTACTTTGACCAAAGGAGAATTCAGACAGAAGGTGCCTTAATTCAGTTCCAAATGTATTGTGTATTGAATATCTTTTGGACAGTCCGTCTTCTACCAAGTTATAAAGCATTCTTTATTCAATAAGCTATTTTAACCACCTATGCCTTAATATTATACTTTTTTTAAAACTAAGGATACTACAGACCATCGCTCAACCCCTGTTAATTGTCACTCATTCAGTAACTATACTTCCTGAGTTCACAATGGCTGGAAGAGAAGCCTTCAAATTATTCATGAAAGAATACATTATCCTGCCCTGAAAAAAAGGTGTAAGATTCCTCGCTTTTTTCAGAGCAGGATACCTATTATTTCACAAAACATTTGGGGCTTCCCTTCAAGCCTTCATGAGAGAATTAACCACAATTTATTTTAGATCAGAGTTTAATGCAAAGATAAAACATTCAATGAAATGTGCATACAATTAATTCTTCAAATTCCCCTGCAAATATGCATAAACTTGAGAGTGACTACTGAGAAAGAAAGTAGCTCCTATTCTAATATTCGGGGCTTATTCCCGACTAAATGCAAATAGGATGATGACCTCCTGTCACATATTTGGAGGCCATCAAGTCTTACCTATGTGCAATACTGAACAAGCTCATCCCCCCACAGGTATGGCCCAATCTCTGCTTTGAAGAGAGAATATGCCTCTTCCTTAGGCAACATAGTTTAGTTCACATGAACTTCATTAGAGTAGCGAAGTGTAAGAACAGACAGGAGTCAAACAATGGAGAGTTTGCTAAAATTAACTAGGTGTACAGAAGTTGAAAGCCATTATCAGCCATGGAAATAATTGATCTTCCTTTCTAGCCATATCTGCCCGACAGGGTTGTTGTAAGGACAGTTCATTGTCCTGATGTACTTAAAGAACATTCAAAAACTGAAGGCAGTGTCATGCTGCACAATTTTTAAAATTCTTGTAATTTACGCTATATTTAATACATTAAGCCTGAAACAACATTCTCATACTTGATCCCCATGGATCAAGAAAATAAGGCCAACTCAGAACAGAAGAAAAGCAATGAGAATAATTAAGGTCCAGAGTGAACATCTCTTCTTAGTTATAAAAGTTATAGAATATGTAAGGGGCAAAGAAGAGGCACTCAACCTGTTGTGTCCTCCCATTTGCTCATTTGCATGAACCGCCGCTGGTTGGTTAAACTAGCGGCGGGAAAAGGAAATAACTGTCAGTGGCCGGCAGGCGACCAGGGAATCCCATAAAAGCGGGTTCCCTGCAGCCTGCCGGCAGTCCGGATATTG
>JANHFT010003588.1:143793-153877 GCA_032467955.1 Pseudoxenodon macrops | reverse complement strand
TTATTTTAGCCCATGTGCCAAAAAGCCCAATTGGGCTTATTATCGGGACAGGTCGTATTTTCGGGGAAACACGGTAGTAATAAAACTATCTCATTTGCATGTAATGAAAGACTGGTATATCTATGAATATTAAGGCACTTTAATGAGTGGTTCTGGTCCAAGTTCACAATCACAATAAAAGTTATAAATCATTTGAATATGAAGCATTGAGGCTAAATTTCAATTAACCTACTATTTAGCTGGAAAAACAACAACACTGAGGTTTATGAGATACCTCCCTACTTCCTATTTTAAAATAATGTTCAGCTTAACTTCTTTAAAATTTCAGTAATGCTTTTTCATTGCTTATTTCTATTTTTAAAAAATCTAAGCAAAGCCTACTTATTACTAAAGGCTAAATTTGACATCAGTATTTCAAACATTAAAAGTGTATAATATGCATTTCTTTCAGAAATTCTTTCAATTATTCACATACCACTGCAAAACAGGGTTCCTGCCTCTCTGAGCATGTTGTTAAACTGGAGGATCCTTAAGAATAGTTTGAGATTGCCTGTTTCCCTGATCCCATTTAAACATTTTACGCCCACACCAGTGGTCAAGAAAAGATTTGCTTTGCATGTAAAATCATCACTGCTCACTTAACAACAAGAAAATAAAATTAAAGACCCCACTACATAACGCCCCATTTGTGAACCATGTAATTTTCGGTGAGGAGAAAGAGGAAGGAGTTATTCCCAAAGTACATAAAATAAAGCTTGATGGAAATCTTGCTTTAAAGTAAATGACCAGAAATCTTGAAATTATCCTATTTTTCCTCTCCCTCCTCTTAAGAGCGACTGAGATCCAGATTTCCTGATGCATTATGCTGTATTGTGAAACCTTGTAAAATCAGCTGGTCTGTCCAACTGGCTGAGTAAGAAGTTTTTGTTGTTGTTGCTACCGTCTCTGTCTACAAATCAGGGCTCCTCCTCCAAATGTCCACTTTTACGGGCCGGTACTCCCATAGCTACGATAAACGGGGGTTCTAAGTAACATGAACCCGCCTGACATTATCTAAAGTAAGATATTCGCACAACATCGCGGCCGTGCCATCTATTGCCGTAGCACCGCGCCAGTCCGGCCACCCGAGCGCGGGAACGTCCGTCCGTCCGTCCCTCCCTCCCTTACCTGGGTGAAGTAAAGGTTCATAAGCGTCAGGGTGAAAAACTGGAGGCACACCGGGAAGCAATAGAGGAGCCAAAAGGCGAAGGGGCTGAGGGAATTGGCGGCGACAAAGTCCTTGAAATAAAAGGAGAAAAGCACCGTCCGAAGAGAAGCCCAGAGCAGGCACAGAAATAAAAAGACCGTCTGATAGCTAAACCTCTTGTGCCGGTAGTGCAGGACCAGCCAGAGCTGGATGTAAATGAACAGGAAGAGGAGCGAATAAAAGACGGTGTAGGCAATGGTCAGACCCAGCTTCACGTAGGGAGGCACAGCCGGGCTCAGAGTAGGCAGGAGGCTGCTGTTCCTCAGCGCGTCCCATTCCAGGGCCTCCATCGGCGCCCGGGATTCGGGCTGGCAAAACTCGGGCTTAACTTTGCCGACAGTGGCTCCTCTTGTTGCTGCTGCTGCTGCCGCCGCCTCCTCCTTTCATCTTCGTCAGTAGAGGAGCCGAGCGAACGAAAACAACCCGCACTTCCTCTTTGGCAGCGCACTGGTGGCTGGAAGCACATGATCTCGGGACAGAGGGATTCATTGGCGCGTCCTCCGTCAGCAGTTGGCCGGGAGCAGCGCGGAGAGAGAGAGAGAGAGAGAGAGAGAGACGCTGTTTGGGACGCCCCCTTCGCTGGCTGTCGGACAGGGAAGGGTGTCCCGTCCGCCCCCGCCCCCCAATTCTCCATCTTCGGCCGCTCCCCGGCTTTCAGCCCAGCTTTGTTCTTCGGCAAGGGCCCTGCTGAGAGAGAGCTTTCAGCACATTCCAACGCAGTCCAAGATGCCAGACTGTCTTTTAATTTGGCGATCTTCTTACGCATCTCATTACTTTTTCCTCCTCCTCAGTTATGTCTCTCTCTCTCTCTTTCTCTCCTGGGGATGCTAACTGTTCTGAAGGGGAAATGGATGACTCGTGTTGAATTTCCACCTGAGGAAATGCAGAGCCTCGATCGAATAACTTTACAAAATCCCCTTTTACTTTACTTTTACTGTACAGTTTGTTGAAGAAAAGAATGTTTTTCAAGTAAAAATATTATGTTGGGCATTATAGTTGCACCTATTCTCAGCTTGCCAATCCTTGACTGTGATGTATTTTTAGTTGCTAAATTTGCAGTTCCTGACAATTTGTCTTCACTAATTGCATTAATGAATTTGTCTCTAACAGATTGGGTGTTGGATGTTGGAGAAGCCTGGAAGGCGAAACAATTTTCTATCTTCAATATCCTGTATTAAGCCGAATCAGATCCTCAAGGAGGAATCTGTTCTTTGTCAAAACTGCCAGAGACATCAGTGTAGGGATTTCAATCCTGTTATGACAAAACTGGAGGCTATGTTGTATTTGTCAACTGGAGAAATATAGAATAAAAGTCTCTCTGTGATATCAGTCCTGGAGAACCTCCTGAGAACAAAAGTGGTTGTCCTATAACCCCATCAAACTGAGGTTGACATTATCCCCACTTCAGTTTTATGCCTTGGGTGGAGAAGTGCTACAGCAGGAAGGATACTGTTTTAAAAATAACCAAACAATTGTAGATCAGAGATTTTTCCAAGCAAAGAATGGGGAAAAATACCTAAAACTAGAGCCAGGTTATCAGAGATAAAGGTGAGTGTATTAATTTTAAATAGATTAGCAACTCCTCCTTTTATATTATCTTCCTTTAGTGATAGAATTTTGTTTTCATATAGGAGATCTCCCAAAGGAATCTAGTTTTTATAAATATGTTTACTTATAAACAAGAAAGGAAAAAGGAAAAAATAAACCCATTAAATTTTTTAAAAATTAAGAACCAATGGGAGAAATATTAGTGGCAGTGGACTAATTAGCATATTTGGGGAAATCCAAAAGTAAGTTTCAAATTGTTCTCCTGGCTTAGTTTCTGAATAGATAAAAGATAAGGTAGGGGTGGGAATGCAATTGTCAGAAAATCCTTGGGGGAAATTTGTTTATCTGTTGGAATTCAAATTACTTTTAATCTGACTTATTGCAGAATACTAGGTATGTTACAAGGGGCATAAAAACAAACAAAGTTTTACTATTTTATATAAAGCAACAAAATATCCCAATAAATATAAGTTAGAATAACAAAACAGCAAACCAACGAAGCATGCCTTACACTGCTTGGACAAATAAGGAAATTCTCACTGGTTTTTTTATTGATTCATATGGCCACCTATCTAATGAGTGTACAATAAAACTATAAAACAGTAATATATTTTACAAAAAATATTTTCCATAAAAATTTAAAAACCATGTTTAAAGGCTAAGGGAGAACAGCAGATGTCAACAGTAATGGAACTACCTCAATACCTGACTGGCCCATGGTTTCTCCAGGCCTGATGGCATAACCAGATTTTGAGGGACTTCAAAAAATCAGTAGGAATGGAAACAGTCTCACTTCATGTTCTATAACAGGGGTGTCAAACTGGCAGCTTGTGGGCTGGATAAGTCACACACAGGCCATGCCCACCCAAGATCCGCGAAGGGGAAAAAGTCGCAAAACATCACATGACAGCAATGTGACGCCATGAGTTTGACACCTATGTGACAAGCAATGTGACGCCGTGAGTTTGACATAAAGTGGGCATTATGGCAGCAAAGGCATGCTTTCTGAGTCCGACCAACTCCCTGTGGTGGAATTCTGCTCTCTGAGCAGGAGTTGCAAATCTTGGAGGAACTCCTCACATGTTATGCACTGGGTTTGTTTGAGACAGGGCAACCTCCCCCCCCATTCAGCACCAAAGATGGTAAGGTCCCAGATCTGGAAGGCCCTAAAACCCAAGGTAAATAATTCAATGGCTAATATACTAGAGTGGATCAGGAAGACCCAGATTTTTCTATTCAACCAGAAGGTCATAGAATGAGCTTGGAACAATCTTTTTGATCTATCTTTTTCCTTGGGTTGTTCTGTGGATAAAATGAGAGAGGAATGTGGGATGTATGTTTATAAAAAAAAAAGGTGGGATAAAAATTAAAGTTCCACTACAATATGTGACTTGCGATGTCCAACGGTATATATGCAATAAGTCATTTTAGCAAAATGCCACTGCTGGCAACATCAAAAGACAGTGAGATATCAAAATACAAACCACTTCACAAACACATAGGAGAATAAACCTATCAGGACAAGATTCAGAAGTCCATCAGTGTTTGAAAGACAAAGATCATTATTTTGAAGACGGCAAAGTCCACATTCGGGACAGAGAAAACCACTGGTTTGAAATAGGATCAAAGAGGCCATCTACATTAAGAATGAAAATATGTCTCTCAACAGGGATACAACACCACCCATATCCTGTTTACAACATAGTCCTTTCAGCAGTTCCAAGAAGGTTCTGCATCCATTTGCACTATTCAGGTGACCCTGAGGGCACAGATAAACCTCCAAACAGCCTCAAGGACTCTCAGAAAGAATGCTAACAACCGGATGACTGCAAGGAATATAAATCCTTCCATTCTCCACTATTCAGTCAGAACTGAAGAAGCTTCTTGGATGAGAAATGAAACAACTTTTAAGGAAAAGCGAAGTCCAGTTGCCTTTTGAAAAAGCACCTTTAGGACAACCATGACCTGGATGAGTGAGAATCTCCATTGACAAAATACAAGCCACCTGTTAGGTCCCTTAGCTTGCTGCTAAAAACCAAGGCAGATAAAAGTAAAAGGATAAAAAATAAAGACTAAAATATACCGTGTTTCTCCAAAAATAAGACAGAATCTTATTTTCTTTTGACCCCCAAAATAAGAACTTGGCCTTATTTTCTGGGAGGTCTTATTATTTTTGAGGTAGAGGAGGCGGCGAGCATGGTCACCTCATGGCTGCTGCTGTGTTTTAGGGAGGGTTTATTTTTGGGAGACAGCTTATTGTAGTGCATGTGCTCAAAAGCCTGATTGGGCTTATTATCTGGGGAGGTCTTATTTTCAGGGAAACAGGGTACCATTGAATGTCTGAGCTGCTATAAACAAGATATCTATACTTTACACCCAAACAACTAAAACTAGACCAGATAATGTAGTGTGTACTTCATAGAGATTGCAGAATAGCAGTGATTTTACCCTTAAAATATTTTGGAAGATTGTCACAACAGATCTCAGAGGGCTTCCCATTACAATCCAATTGTAAAAACTACAACTGGCTAGGGTCACACAATAGTGTATGCTGTTATATGTTCATATACCAGAAGCACAAAGCACATGTTGCATTAGTGAAATGTGTGAATGCTAATTAGCAAAAAACAAACGAACAAACCCTTTACTAGCCAAGAATCCTTGTGACTGAAGTGATTGCTTCTTATTTTTGGATCAATTGCTTTTATCTAATATACAATATATTGCATCTCTTATGCAATATATTAGTTGGGTTCTTTTCAATTTGGGAAGACTATATAAATTTGGAGGTTAAATTATAATGATATATGTTCCTGAAGTTAGTGTAAACATTAACCTCTCTTGAGCTATGTTCACATAACATATAACTACAAATTAGCCAAGCATCTTCGGTGAACTCAGCAAGTATAAATGATGTGCTGTATAAGCCTAGAAAGTTGGGTTAATTGAATAAATTGTAGCTAGATTAATCACTAAATAAATAAATAAATTCCAAATAACATCCCAAAATATTTAAGAATGGGAGGTTGACTTCAATTTTCCAACAGTTTGACGTCAGAAACAGGGCAGTAGTCTGGCTGAGAAGAACCAGCTCCTGAACCTTGTAAGCTGCTGTGTCAAGATGGAAACCTGTAATCACGGAAATGCTACTTATACTTTGCTCCAATTGAATGTATGTATAAGCAGGGCAGCTTAAAAATATTTCTTATTTTATGTGTGTGTGAACAGGGAGTGAAAATGAATCTTCAGAGTTTTCACACATCAAAAATGTGCCCGATTAAACCTCAGAACACTAGTACCCTGCAGTACTGGAACTGTACCAATTTCTAGTGGTTATATTTTCTATTTCCAAAACAATCTTGCTTTTCCTGCCTCCATTGTCTGAACCTGCAGCTCTCTACAGTAGCAGGTTTCATGGATTATCTTTTTAGCAAACTACATCATCTTAATACTTAATTTCTCAGTTTCAACAACTTTAAAATGTAGGGATTTCAACTCCCAGAATTCTCCAGCTGGCCTCAGATGAAGACCACACATCTTAATGTTGCTGAGATTGAGAATATATGAAACAGGAAACATACCGTGTTTCCCCGAAAATAAGATAGGGTCTTATTTTCTTTTGACCTCTGAAATAAGTGCTTGGCCTTATTTTCAAGGAGGTCTTATTATTTTTGAGGTGCAGGAGGTGGCGAGCATGATTACCTCATGGCTGCCGCTGTGTTTCGGGGAGGGCTTATTTTCAGGGGGCAGCTTATTTTAGTGCATGCGCTCAAAAGCCTGATTGGGTTTATTATCTGGGGAAGTCTTATTTTCAGGAAAACAGGGTACCAGTTGATTGGCTAAAGTCAACCTTTGCGTCAATCCCCCCCAACAAAATGCAAAAAAGTATACCAAATACAGAACAGTAAGACTGAAAATATACCTGAGAATAATTCACACAAGAATATACAACAAAATTGAGGAGCGTCTAAGTAACATACAATTAGGTTTCAGAAATAATCTTGGTACATGAGATGCTCTAGTCAGCATTCACGTTCTTGTACAGCATTGTGGAGATGTCAATCACAGTGTTTACATGTGCTTCATTGATTTTGAAAAAGCATTTCATAAAACAAGACACAGCAAACTATTACAAACCCTGAAATAAGTGGGACTAGATCAGGGGTGGTTTCTACTTACCTTCCCTACCAGTTCGGAGTTGCACCGGAAGTGCTCATGCACATGCATCCTCGTTACTTCCTGGTGAAAACCCTCTGCACATGCACAGAAGGCTTTGCGCATGCATAGAGGGCTGTTCTTTGGCCAGAGGACCAGTTTGGGGGGAGTGTTCAGCCGGCCGTTGCTGTCAGTTCAGCGAGTGGGGGAAATTCCTGCTACCGGTTCTAGCGAACTGGTCTGAACCAGCAGGAACCCACCTCTGGACCAGATGACAAAGATATACAAATCATAAAGAATTTATATTGGCATCAGGTAGCAAATGTGAGACTAGCCCAAAAATACTCAGAGGATGCAGAAATACAAAAAGGCGTCAGAAAGGGCTGTATTTTGTCTCTGCTGTTGTTTAATATCTACTCTGAGTCAATTTTCAATGAAGCACTGGAAAACATCGGTGCTGGCCTCAAGGTAAATGGTGTTCGGATCAACAATTTAAGATATGCTGATAATACAGTTCTGCTTGCCAGTAAGCATGGAGACCTTCAGCTCCTCATCAACAGAGTCACAGGAATATCTGAAAAATATGGCTTGAAGCTTAACACCTAAAAAACCAAGATCACAGTTGTCAGCAAATCACCCATTAATTTATCATAATAACTTTGGAATTTTGCCATTAGAAAAAGTCGAAAAGATCACATACTTTGGTTCTAATTTGCATTAAAGCTGGGACATGATCACGGAAGTAAAGACAAGGATAGAGAAAGCTCGAACAACATTCCTCAAAATGAAAAAAGGTCTTCTGCAGTCACGACATAAGCCTAAGATTGAAAATCAGGCTTTTCAGATGCTACATCTTTTCTATCCTGCTCTACAGAGTGGAGAGTTGGTCTCTGACAGAAAGCCACTTGAAGAGACTAGAAGCATTTGAAATGTGGATTTACAGGTGGCTGTTATATATAAGCTGGGTTGACAAAATCAGAAATGAGGTGATAAATCACCTGGGAAAGCCAAGGGAAATATAATCAAAACCATAAAAAAGTGAAAGTCGAATATTTTGAACATGTGATACGACTCTTGGAAAAATACGGCATACTTGACTTAATCCTCCAGGGAAAAAATTGAAGGCAAATGATGTCCAGGCAGAAGAAGAACATTATGGCTTCAGAATCTAAGGGACTGATTTGCACAAAACACAGCAGCACTTTTTCGTGCGGCTGTTGATAAAAATAGGATCGCCAAAGTCCGATGACAAAAGAAGAAGTAGTCAAGGCTTTTCTAATCCTTATAAAAGAACTGTGTTCCTCTCAGTCAGGTTACTAACTCTTCTGTCTCAAAAAGAGGCTTTTGGAAAATTGAGAGTAGTTTTACTAATAGGAACCAGTAGGTGTCTCTCTAGAGTTTCTTTTTCCTGCACTGGAAAACCATGGGGGCGGAGGTTGTTTCACATTTTAGGCATTGTGTGATTTGTAGAGAGCTTTTTTTAAATATGTCCTGCGGAAATCTGCAAATGAATAGCCGTTCTTTCCCCAAAACTTTATTCTAGAATTCCTGATCTTTAGGGATATGATGCAGCTGATCTCTGAATAGCCTCCATATTTCCGTCTTGTGCAGAAACAGGATGTGTAAAGAGCTTTCAGTTCCTGAATCTAAATACTGCCTATTTAGTGATATCTAGCACATAGTTCCAATATCAGAGTAATTCAAATATATGCCGTATACTATCAGCAAAGGTAAAAATGGGAAGACATTTCAGTAACGCTTATAAATTTCTGAATGAATCCAAACACAGTTTGCTTATCCTGTGTTTGGATTCTTATCCTTAATTGGTCTGCTTGCCTCAAGTTTCGTAATGTTTGTTGATGTTTCTTTTGGATCTCCTCAAGCTCCCTGGTCCGCATGACTTGATTTATTTTAGATTTTCTAATTAATAAATGGGAAGTTAGCTTGCCGACAGGGAAAGCTTTTATTTCACCTTTATTTCCCAGATGGCTTAGGTAGAAAGTAAGCACCCACACCCCTCTCCTACAAGAATGAAATATTTTAGGAAATATTAAAAAGGCAGAATATTTCCCCTAAAAGAGAAATAGAAATCTTAAGACAGAAACTCAGCTACAGCACCCTGCCCCCAGCAGATATTTTGGTTAACTACAAGACAAAAGACTGGACCAGCTTCAGTGGTGGGTTTCAGCAGGTTCTGACCAGTTCTGGAGAACCAATAGCAGAAATGTTGAGTAATTCAGAAAACCGGTAGCAGAAATTTTGAGTAATTCAGAGAACCGCCAAATACTACCTCTGACTGACCCCACCCCCATCTATTTTCTGCCTCCTGAGTCCCAGCTGATCTGGAGGAAATGGAGATTTTGCAATATCCTTCCCCTGGAGTGGGGTGGGAATGGAGATTTTACAGATTCCTTTCCCTGCCATGCCCACCAAGCCATGTCACGCCCACCAAGCCACGCCCACAGAACCGGTAGTAAAAAAAATTGAATCCCACCACTGGCCAGCTTATCTACAAAACAATAGATCTTCACCCTCAGGATATAATAGGATTAGCCCTCTACCCATCTAGCAACAGACCTCACCACATGGCTCCTGGGAAGATTACATCACCGAGCAAGATTCACTCAAGCCTGTAACTCAAGACAACTTACAAAGTTACCCCTGCATGGTCCCATGCGAGTCTGACAACCAATCAGAATACATTTCTTAAATAGGAACAGAAAGCTCCAAGGTGGGGCCCAAGAGAGGATATAAATCTCTCTTTCACCTATGGCAGAGGTCTGCAACCTTTAACACTCAAAGAGCCACTTGGATCCGTTTTCTATAGAAAAGAAAACATTGAGAGCCACAAAATCTGGGTGGCGTGGCCATCTCAATGCCACTCCCACCCAGTCACATGATCCTCCCCCCCAGGCATGCCTACCAAGGTTTTGCAGCTCCTATTGTTTTCTGTGGGAAATGGGTCTCTCTCCCCCTTCTTCCCTCTCATTTCTGTTTTACTTTTTCCTCTTCTTTTTCTTTCTTTCTTCCTTTTCCCCTTCTTTTATTTATTTCTCTCTGATCCTCTCCCCCCATCATTTTCCCATTTATCTCTCTTTCTCCCTTTCTCCCTTTCTTCCTCTCATTACTCTTTCT
>JANHFT010003588.1:130522-143693 GCA_032467955.1 Pseudoxenodon macrops | reverse complement strand
GTGCAAGCAAGGTAGAGAGATGAGAGAGAGAGAAATGATGGGGAGAACTCCCTTTTCTCTCTCTCATCTATCTTTCACACACATGTGCGCACACGAGAGAGAGAGATGAGAGAGAGAAAAGGGAATTCTCCCCATTTCTCTCTCTCTTATCTCTCTACCTTGCGCATGCTCGCGCGTACCCACTCACAAGCAGGATACTCTCCTGGGCTGAGATCACAAGGCACTCCTCCTTATGCCGCTACTGCATATTCAAAGTAGCTGGCTGAGCTGTGCAGGAGAGCCGAAACTCTTCATTTCCTGAATTTGGTGGTGGTGGCAGTTGCTCCTCCCTTTCTAAAATGATGCTAAAAAGCGTCCTCCGGGCAGCGAAAGTCCCCGGGCATTTTTAAAAGGCGCGGCTGGGCGCTGCGGACCCAGCCCTTTCAGCCCTGTCCTCCCAGATCCCATTGCCAGCCAGCCAGTCCTTGTGTTAGCGAGGCCGGCATCAGCAGTGGCTGGGTTGGGCCAGTGGCTGGCTGGAGAGCAAGTGACCAAGGCATGCTCACCACCAAGGCAAGCTCCAGAAAGAGTGAGGCCCCGGAGAATTGGCTCCAGATCACCCGACAGGGAGCCACAGCAGAAGGCCCAAGGAGCTGCATGCAGCTCTGGAGCTGCAGGTTGCCGACCCCCGACCTATGTGCTCATTTTTGCCCAGGACCCAAAAACCCCATGTGGTCCTGTCCACATTAAACCATCTTTCCAAACAGTTTCCATGTTTCCAGTGTCTTTCTCCCCACTTGGAACTGAATCCAGATGACTATGTCTTCCAACACTTATAAGAAATCTTTTAAACAAAAAATGCTGGTTTATTTTCATAAACCATAAAAAACATGTTGACCCATCCTTGGTTAGGTGATGTTGGGATTTTTCCAGTTGCCCAGAAAAATTACAATGCTCAACATGGAGGAAAATATATTGGTTGAGAGAAAAAGTTGGAATAAAGAAAGGTCTTTGCACTTTGCCTGTTGATAAATGGGCATTTTATGACTGGCCTTATTTTTCATGATAAATATTTTGTGAAAACACCTGTGACACTCAGAATTACAAAGGCATTTATTGTCCTCTGAAGGATATTCTTTCTCTCAGCTCAGCCTATTTCACTTTTCTGTGCCAGTTTCATTCCGCTATGCCAGTGATGGCGAACCTATGGCACAGGTGGCACGTAGAGCCATTTCTGAGGGCACGCAAGGCGCTGCTCTGTCAGCTGCAAAAAATGACCCAACAGGCAACCAGAAGTCACTTTTAACTGTAGGGGCTGTTTTTCGACCTCCAGAGGCTTGAGGAGGCTGCTCTGAAGTCCCCGGAGGGTGAAAAGCAGCTCAACGGGCAAAAAGGAAGTTTTTTTCACCTCCTGAACCCCTCTGGAGAGCAAAAAACGGCCCAGTGGGGGGGTGCGCATGCGCAATGCAGTGTGAGTGGGGGCTGTGTGTTGGCACGCGTGCATGTGCGAGTGCGCGCACACCGCCATTTTTGGCACGCAAGAAGAAAAAGGTTCACCATCACTGCTCTATGCTGCCCTTAAGTTCTTGAAGGATTATAATGGCAGCATATAAATACATAAATGCAATTGTAAAGACAAGCAAGATTAGGATGGCATACAATGCATCTAGGTTTGTACTTCAGGACACTACAAACAAACATAACACAGGTCCGTTTCACTAACCCATCCAAATACGGTAGTTTTCACTTAGAGTATCCTGATGTCAAATTAAGCACACTTTGATTTAAGAAAGAAGAAAAGATAGGTATGGACAAAAGGAATAAAAGTAAAGCAATGCAAGAATCATTCACACTTTTACAGAAGTCTGCATCTCTACTCTTAGTATGTCTGTCAACTCCATCTGTGGGGAAGGGGGAACAGACAAAAATATTAAATATCAGTTAATGACTAAAGGGTGACATCATCTGGATGTCCTGTGTATTATCCCAACTAACCTCATCAATATACATGACTGCCCAAGGAATCAACACAACAACAACTTTACTGTTAATGCACTGTCTATTTTATAATAGTAATGCAAGTCAATAATAGCTTCTAATTGACCTTGTCTGACTTTAAAAGAAAAATAAGCAAAGTGAGACCTGGTTAATACCATAATTTGATGGGAGGCCACAAGGAAATGCCAAGGATGCAGACTGGTGAGTTGAAAAAACATTCTTGGAAGAAGATAAAGTAAATCACTTCCACATTGTTTGCAAGAAAACAGTAGGGACTTGTAGTCATCAGAAATTCTGTCTGATGAGGAAGTCTTTATGGATCTCTTCCAGACATGAAAAAATAGTAAATTGCTCTGACTCACAGAGCCGCATTGGTGCAGTGGTAAGAATGCAGTACTGCAGCTAATTCTGCTGGCTGCCGGCTGCCAGCAGTTTGACAGTTCCAGTCTCACTGATTTAAGGTTGACTCAGCTTTCCATTTTCCAAGGTTGGTAAAATGACGATTCAGATTGTTGGGGGCAATTATGCTGACGCTGTAAATGGCTTAGAGAGGGTTGGAAAGCACTATGAAGCGGTATATAAATCTAAGTGCTATTGCTAATTATATGCCCATCCACCCCCTTTCTCACAGGTTTTGTCACTTTGTAATTCTAAACATTCAATTATTTAAAGGCAATTGTAAACTTTCCACAAAACCTGTGGAACAATTATGTTTTGAAACCTATTTTTGTAGGTCTGTTCAGCCACAGATATGCAATATGTAAGCATAGATACATGCATGCAATACTGTTCCCAGATCAGTCCTTACTCAACAAATTCACTATTTGCACATATCTGTGATCCTAATTTACAAGAGCGCTTCATTTAAAAAGCAGACCTCTCTCTTAATAGGAATGTTTCATTACTTTCCAATATGTTATTTTTTATCCAATATTTTGTTCTGTTGACTTCAACTGGGGGGGAAAAAATCACAGTAGCTTTGAAGCAAGAACCACAGAGGGTATACTTGAAGGCATATATGAAATTTAGTACCAAAACATACGAGCAAAGAATGACTTGGGTTGCAAGATGTGGGAAGCAATAGCTTGCTGTTGCTTCCCACATCTGATCTATAGAGTTAAGTTGCATTAAAACAAGTTTTATATTACTCTTATATTACTAAAGTAATATATTACTAAAGTATATAAGAAGAAAAATTTTCTCAATCTATTACTCCTGTTTCAATGGTGCTGCACTTTAATATGGGTTAACTAAAACTTCCTGTTTGCTATGCCCTCTCTCCTGCCCCCTCCCCATATGGAGACTGAAAGAATTGGCTTTTTGATAATCTGTTGTGTTGATCAGATAGAATAGAAAATGCTTCCTTGGAAAAGACTGTTCAAACACATTGTTCCTGCTCTTTGAAATCTGTGCACAGTGCTCATACATTATTTAAAAAATTATAATTTGTAAGAGTGTCAGACTTTAACAATTCTAGTTTCTGTAGTTTCCCCACCAACGAACAGCAAGCCTACAGGAGAACGTAGCTTCAGTCTTGTTTATTGCAAAATCTTGTGTACTTTCTCAGGGGTTTATTGTTGAATAATCGCTTTACAAAGCAGGCCATTGCCTCTGGACAAATGTACACTGTGTATAATGTACAAAAGAATGTCAAGCCATATTTGGAAAAAATGTGTGGGTGTTTGTTTTGATTTGTAACTTCTAAATAGAATGAGCTGCATTATAGCCAAGAAGACTAAGGTCAAGAAGGATAAATAATTGCAATTCATGGAATTGTAGTCTCATTCCGTGAGTCTGTATAATGTTATACTAAAGGAAATTCTAAAACTTGGCTACATTTGAGAGTACACAATTTTATGTAGATATGTATTTAATCTATATTAGCATGCATGCATTTTATTGAGAAGCAAATGATCATTTAACATCTCTGATTGACAAAGATATGATGTAATGAAAAATTCATTTGCAGTTTTTTTTAATCTACAGTTTAAATTGAAGGAATACAACATAACCTACTGTAAGTTTAGGGACACAGTTAGATATTAAGTGTTTTGTTCTGGAAAAAAAATCATTTTAGGATATTATAGGCTTTCCCAATCTATTGACTTCCAAAGTTTGGGGTTTCTGTTCTTTAGCTGGTACTACGCTTCTCTTGTGCTGGCAAAAAAAAACCCCCACTACTAACAGGAATGTGGGAGTGTGGATCATCACTTCCTTTCCAGCATTCTAGCAGCTTGGGGTTGAATTGCACTGTCTTCGCTGTATCCCCTACTTTGCCTCCTTCCCTTCTGGTAGGATTACACTGTCCCTGGGGACAAAAAAATGGGCACTCACTTTAAAAGAAGCTATATCTGGAAAGTTTGGGAAATTGCTTTGAAAGCCATGTCTGTCTGTCTTCCTGTGCTTATTCACATGTTTGTGAATTACTCTGGAAGGGTGGAAGGTTTCTACCCCTGCTAAAATTCAGAGATACCTACAAGTTGCAAATTCTGTTGATGAACATTCCAACATACTCTTTGGCTACTGAGTGACAATTGTCTTTTTCACACTTATCTTGGTCTGTTTCATACAACTATGCAAGAGAAAGAAAGAGAAAAAGAGAGAGAGAAACAGAGAAAGAGAAAGCGCAAGAAAACAATTGGAGAGGGTGGGATGCACTTTTCTAAAGGGGACTCTGGGATGTGCTCCCAGTAATGACTGCATTTTTTCATAATGTAAATAACACTCCGCAATACATTGAAGGATGAAGAAAGCTTTTCCAGAACTCATTAAATTACGACACACATGCTCCAAGGACAAGCAATGTATGTTTCCCCTCTTCTTTTCTTTCTCTGTACAGAGAAGGAAACAATTAATTGAAATGAGGTCATGAATCTGAGGCTCCTAAATGGGAAATATCAGAAAACTATCCCTATTTTATAGAGATGTAAGTTCTCAGATCTTGATTTCCTGGCAATACTTCCATGGTAGCTTCTTTCCCTGGTTTGAAGAAAGGCTCTGGCCTGAAAACCAGTGAATTAATAAGAGGCAATGGAATGTGGTGACTGTTTCCTGCTCAGCTTATAATGAGCTGTGTTCTATGCATCAAACACAATTCCTCTTTCAGTGAGTTGATTCCCAGTTCTATGCAAGCGCTTTTACTTTGACAAAGTATTATATTTAATCAAATACTTTAAAGCTGGGAGTCGGGAAGGAAGAGAGGGGGGCTAACTGGATTTATTTTTGCAACATTTATATTTTCAGTCAGCTCAAAAATAAATGTCTTTCCCATTCTCAAGAGAAGTTTCCATTACTGACCAGCAGAGACGGCTGCAAATATACTTAGTAATTTTAAGTAATAAACATCATAATTTGGTTTTTTGATATCCACAATAGTCAAAATATGTGCTCAAACTAATTTCCTCCCAAACATTTTAAAAACAATAACTTGAGAAGTAATTTTGTTTTTTCCCCCCTACTTCATTTTATTAAACTCTATATAAAACCAAAAGTGCCTTTATTTATGTCTGCACATGCAGAAGATGGGTGCAGAAGATGGGTGAATCATTTCACTGAGTTAAAAGGACAGGAGTAGGACAGACAGAGGAGACTTCTGTCCACCTGGGATTAGCTGATAAACAACTAATTGAGGGCAAAGGAGACTGCAGAAGTCAAGAGATAAGGTTTAATCCTTTGCTGCATCTGTATTTTTGTCTGCTGAACTTTTTCTTAAGTATATAATCTTTGGTAAATCAAAGTATATTTCCATCTTAAACTTAAAGCATTTCAGTTAACTAAAGGAATAAACATGGACATAAGTGAACAGAAGAACTGGGTGTGACATGATAGCAATGTTCGAGTATCTAAGGGGTTGCCACAAAGAAGAGGGAGTTCCCCAAAGCACCTGAAGGCAGGAGAAGAGGCAATGAATATAAACTAATCAAGGAGAGAACTAACCTTAGAATTAAGGAGAAATTTCCTGACAGAATAATTAATCAGTGGAATGGATTGCCTCTAGAAGTTATGAGCACTCTGGAGGTTTTAAAAAATGGATTGGACAATCATCTGTCTGAAATGGTATAGGGTTTTCTGCCTAAGCAGGGGGTTGGACTAGATGACCTCCAAGGTCCCTTCCAACTCTGTAATTCTGTTAAATATGGATATGCTTATTTGGACTATACATGGCTTTTCAATTTGAAATGAACACCAAAGGTGAGTTGCAGTTTAAAACAAAATATAGATTAAAATAAGAATCTTTAAATAAAAATGATTGCTATTTAAAGGCTTAACTTAAGAGGTATGTCTTCTCTAAAAATAGCGAGAGTACAGAGTATCAAAGAGAATGCATTATCAGAGAGACTCAGGAGAAGATTTTTTTGGATGAGATTCTGTGAGAGTGGACATCTGTAAGGGCCTCCCTGTTATTGCAGATCAATGAGATCCAAGTATTTAAGGTTTTAGAGGTCAGACCAAGCATTTGGCAACTGTTAATTGTCTAGAACTCATTAGAAGCTTAGACTTTGCACTAGGTGAAACTTCCAAACTTTCAAGGGGAAACTCTTAAAAACACCCCATAATAACCAAGACAGGATTCAACTAAACATGAACAACTATTGTCAAATCCAGTTGACTTGATATACTAGGATTAGTTATGGGAATAATAACCTCCTTTTCACAACCACCACTGTTAGTGCCAAAATTTTGCAAAAATATTGATGACCATTAGATAGTAGCCATGATCTAATAGTGTCTCTGTTTCTCAGTTCTGGAGGCCCATCAAATGTTTGTCTTTTTTATTATTTAAGTTACGATTGTTTTTGGCCACCATTGGTATTTTAATTTTTGTTCTGCATGTTTAATTTTATCCCTATGTGTGCTGCACAGAGTCACAATTGTCAAATAGGCAGCTATGTAAATTGTTTTGATTTAAGTAATTAATATTTCTTTCCACATATTTATAGAGGACAGTATTGAATATAAAATCATTTAGTAAATGACTTACTGTATGGTATTTATACTGTATATTCATTTCACTGGATGGTGCTGAAAGTGGTTAATAAATTAAAATAATGTGATTAAACACAAAGGTTAAACACAGAAAATAACAAATTTCCTTCCTCTTCATAAACAATATAAGGGTATTTAAAACTGTATGTTTAATGCATTTTTTTAGAGTTTTGTTATTTTGGGAAGAGAGTTTACTGTCATACTATAACAAAGAAATGTACAAGATCTCAGGATTACATAGTCAAAGTTGTTATTTCCTTGTGTCATAGATCTTTGCAGTTTATGGTAGAAATAGTCTTCAGATTTGTCTTATTGGAGCTAGAATTCCTCAGCCAGCATGTTGGCTAGAGAATTCTGGAAGCTGAAGTTCAGAGATTTAGTTATTAAGATTAAGAAACACTAGTCTACATAGAGCTAACATTTCTTTTAGATCCTATTTTCCTATTCAATTTTGTTGCTTATTTTTGTGTGTATACATATAGTACAATACATACAATATAGTTACTGTATTTCCAGCCTTAATACTTTAAGTATTTTCTTTTAATTAGGGAGTTCTGATTCCCAAATTTCTTTAAGGACAATAACCACATGATTCCCAACAATTACACTGTTGAAATAACAAAGACTGGAATAAAATTTACTACACTTTCTTGCAGAAGAATAAGTTTTTGATATGTAAAACAAAGGTTTGGGCTGAAATTCTTTAATTTCAAGGGCATGTCTTAGTAGATAACAGAGTACATATCTCTCATGACTCAAGTTACCTACCCAATATGTGCCATTTAAAATGATGGAAGTCCCTTTGTCTTCTTCTATGCAAGTTTCCTACACCATTCGAAAATCACCTACACAGGATAAATCCAGTCATCTCTGTTTTTCTCTATGAGCCAGTTACAGTACATTTTCTGACTATATTGAGGTACACACACATACACAGATAAATTTTCTACAGTACTTGTAAGATGAATGTTTTGCAGTTTATGGACGCTTGTTTACACTATGAATGGAAGTTGCCTCATCTTTGTCCTAAAGAACTAAATTTTCTCCCTGCCCTTCTCTAGAGATTCAGCTGCCATGGAGCTTTGACATCTTACATTTCTCCCCTTTGTAAATAAGTGTGCAAGGAGGAAAATTACTCAGAAATGCAGCCTGCATGAACTGAAGATTGAGGGGAGAACAGAAAGTGAATGTCTGTCAGCTGGAAGGAAAGAAGGATTTGCTTGTCCTGTTTTTCATTTGTCTTTAGATTGGTGGCAAAGGTGACAGTACCTTGGCTTCAAACCACCGATCAGGCTGTATTATGAAACCCATGTCAGATTAAAGTAATTCTGGGCAGTGTACACAGCACTTAATTAAACAAACAATACTGTGGAATACTTTTCAAATGCAACACTGTATTGTTGTCAAAGTGCCTCAGTCTAAGTCTAAGAGGAGCATTTGGCCCCGAGCATTTTTTTCTAGTATAAGATGCTTTTCCAGATGCTGTTTCTATTAAAAAAAAAAAAAAGAAGGATAAGCGATCATTCTAAACCCGAGTTATTAAATGATGACAAACCGGGACGGCTCATAATAGGGACCGTTACTTTATTGGAACTGCAAAAATTCGGAACGCTCAAAACAATCCTGGCGGAAAACGAAACGGAGTCTTTCTTGGCTACATTTGATCGACTCTCTAGAGTAAATCCAGAAGGGCAATTCCTATGGCAAAAAGAAGAAGAAAAATGACACATTTGTCGTTCACTTTTTTTTTAATATGCAACCATTCACGCGAGTAGGCGAGTAAGAAGCAGAAGAGCTCTTCTTACAGAAAGTGACCATAAGAGCTCGTGGAAGAAGGCGGGAAAGGGGAGGAAGCTAAACGATCCCACGCTTCGGAGTCTTGGTTTTAATGGCTTGGGGTGGTGGGGAGAGAATTGAGGAGGGGAGGAGGGAAGATCAGGCAAGTCCTCGCCTTGCCATAGGGTAGCTTTTTCCTCAATCATCTATTGATTGGTCGGTTCCCCATTCTAGCCAAGCGCGTCCCCCTCCTCTCTTTTCCTTCGCAGCCCCGGCGGGGTTTAAAAGTTGTAGCGAGTCCCGCCGCCTCGCCCTTGAGGCGACTGTCTGGAAGAAGAAAAAAAGCGCGGGATCATGAAGGGGCTGAGTTTGTGGGCGCTGCTGGCGCTGCTGGCGCCGGGGAGCTGCTCCCCTGCCGAGGGGTTCCTCTTCCCTTTCGGCTTGGATCGGGGCGACGAGGCGTTGGAAGCGGGGGACGATGTCAGCTCCGCGCCTCTCTCGCTCGACACGCCGCTTCACTTCTACGGCTCAAGCGTCCACTCCCTCTATGTAAGTGCCCGGGAGGCGAAAGGGAAGGGGATCGGGCTGGGAAGAGGAAGGGAAGGAGGGGCGAGTGGATTCGGCCCAAGGACGAGGTCCTGAACGGCGAGGGGGCGAGGGGGAGGAAAGCAGGGTCCCGGAATGCGATTTCCAAAGAAGGAGCGCGTGAGGATGGAGAAGTGGGGGCGGGAAAGGGGGGAAGCGGAGTTGCTGTCACTGCGGGAGGACGAGGCTGCTGCTGCTGGGGCCGCCAGCCAAGGAGGGGAGGAAGTTTGCTCTAATAAAGCGGCTGCTTCATCCCTAAAAGGGAGAGGATGGCTGGCTTTGGTGAAGGCATCAGGCTAGAAACCAGGAATCGTGAGTTCTTGTCCCGGTTTTAGGCCCAAAGCCAAGTAACTGGGTGACCCTGGACCAGTCACTTTCTCTCAACCCTACCAAGCAGACAATGTCCACTTCTGGGGGAAGGAAAAAAACAACCTTCCCCAGAAAACGGCAGGACAAGTCCAAGTCCAAGAGGTTGCCAGGAGTCCAAAAAACTGAAAGTGTGGGAAACTGAAATCTTCCATGTTGATTGTCCATAAAGCTAGGGTAGATGTCTATGTCAACTCAAGAGAGACTTTCCCTTTGCTTGTTCTTTGAATTGAGAATCTCTTGTCCCTATTGCAGAGGCATGACTGCAGTTGGGTTGTGCCTTGGGCAAGACACGCTCTTGGCTATGTTCAGGGCAATGTTATCCTTCCATCTGAATTGATTGTAATTCTACATGAGTCCATGTAAGCTTGCAGTTAAGTCTCATCATTAAAAACTGATTCCCAGGGGTCAAAACCTGGAATATGGATTTGTAAGTAAGCATTCCTAATAAAGAGGAAACTCCCATGTTCTTTGTAACTACCCTCCATCAGGCTATTCTAAATTGAATGGTGTCCCTTGAATTTCTGCGAACCTGGGGTGATAGAAGTAGAATCTTTTCAATAAAATGTCAATGCTTGAGAAATTGCATGGGATATCGGAAGAAGAAATTATGCAGAAAAAGAAATTCTGCAGGAGGAAAGCAAGATGTTTTGGGTGCGGTGGGAAGAATTGTTGTTTTGGCAATTAGGATAGACTTTTGCTAATTCCAAACAAAATAGAAAGCAGATGTCCTTTGTCCCCCATCCCCCCCCCCAAGATTTACAATCCTAAGTAGAAAAGACATTGTTACTATCATTTCAGCAGTTGAATCCACTGGAGTTGTAGGTCATGCAAATAAAATAATGTTCATGCATGTCAGCACAAAAAAGCAGACCCTGTTCTGTTCTAAATATTTACATTCCTTTCTTAGTACAGTTCAAGCCACAGATATAATCCATGATTATTCTTTCATGCTGATTACTGGTTTGATTTGATCTGATCTTGGTTTTTCTCAGCCTGGTGAGGATTGGAACAATGATAGGGTTAACTCATCTTGCTTTTCTTCTCGTACTTAAAATGGAAAGTTTTCAGAATATGTGGGTTTGTTATATTCAGGCACGTTCTTGTTCAAATCACCAAATCCCATAAAAGGCTTTCAAATGTGTGGTAGCACCTAGTTGACTGTGACTGTTCTTGAAAAAGTTAAGCAGAGATGCACCTGGTTAATACAAGTAGTCCTTGACTTATGACCACAATTGAGCCGAAATTTTTTGTTGTTAAGCAAGACATTTATTAAGTGAGTTTTGCCCCATTTTACAACCTTTCTTGCCAGAGTTGTTAAATGGATCACTGCAGTTGATAAGTTAGTAACATAGTTGTTAAGTGAATTTGTCTTCCCCATTTATTTTACTTGTCAAAAGGGTGCAAAAGGTGATCACATGACCTTGGGACACAGCAACTGTCATAAGTATGAACCAATTTCCAAGCATCTGAATTTTGATCACACGATCATGGGAATGCACCAAAGGTCAGAAGTGTGAAAATTGGTCATAAGTCACTTTTTTCAGTGCTGTTGTAACTTTGAATGGTCACTAAATGAACTGCAAGTCGAGGATTACTTACATTTACATGGGAAGCCATTGGGAAATCCTAGGTTTGTAGGCTGGAGTTGAAAAAAAATCTCAGAGGTTTCCATATTGCTGCAATATGGATGTATTGCTGAATTCACTAGAAATTCAGCTTTATGTAAGGAAATCTTACAGTAGCAAGTAATGAAAATAGTTTATTTAGAGGTTGTGTAAGTCATTTTCATAAAGCTGTGTTCATTCAGTCATTCATTTTTGGACTAAATCTTCAGACAATCCAAGGTTTACACAGAGGTGTCCAATGCTGGCAACTTTAAGATTTGTATATTTATATTTATAAATGTTCAGCATATCTCATAAAATTAGTGACTCAAATAACTAAGAATGATGTAGGAATATGAAGCAGCATGAAAATATGGAATAACATAAAGACTCAACAGTTGAAATGTATGGCAAAGAATAATTCTTCATCTGATGGCATATAACAGACAGTACCATGTCTTTTGTGAGCAACTCCATTCTGGTTGGGGAATTCTTGGAGTTGAAGTCCACAAGCCATGAAGTTGCCAAGGTTAGACACCCTTGGTTACACTATTCTTCAAAGTAGTTTGGTAGGCCCAGGTATCTAAGGGGTGACTGTCTTCCATTCAACATGCCTATATATAAGTTCAATGTATCAGCCCCTGTAAATCTTCCCAGTAGAGGAGGGGCTGATACATTATATATACCAGTCACGTTTTTTTGTTTTTTATGTTAATGTTTATGATAGTGGTTGCGTTGCAGTTGAAGAATTATCTGCCAGAATTTGCTCATCAGGCATCTTCAGTACTATCTTTTATAAGCCATCAGATGAAGAATTATTCTTTGTCATACATTTCAACTATTGAGTCTTTATGTTATTCCATATTTTCATGCTGCCTTATATTCCTACATTGTTCTTGGTTATTTGAGTCACTAATTTTATGAAATATGCTGAATATTTATAAATCTGTTTTCTTTTAATGTAGAAAAATTAGAAAAAGCATATAAAATTATTGCAGGTCACAGCATTGCTGTAAAGCTCTCAATAATTACTAGACATAATGTAAATACTGAATTGACATACAGTGAAGCTGCTGGAAGTTGCAAGGAACGGTTCCTGGGGCAGAAGTGACCTTATGTACACAAGCAACAGCTGTTTGGCTTTAAGACCATGGAGCACTTTGCCAGGATCCATTAATTCCAAAAGACAGAAGATGGGAATAACAAGTTTAAGGGTATACAAATCATTTACATCTTGATGGTAAACTATCAGCTGTTGTGTGCAGCTTTGTTCTTGTTTCAACAAAGATTCTAATCTATCTAAACTGTTTTCTTAGAGTCTTCTGCTGAGTGTGGACAAGCTAAATCCTGAAAGTATCAGGGGTGTGATTTACTGTTGATACTAGTTGGGGACTCTCACAAAATATTCTCCTGGTGTTTACTGGGAAACACAAGCAGGCTAATGCTGTTGAACTTGTAAGACCTACTTGAGAGTTTCTCTAGCATGCGATTGATAATTTTGGGCCACAGTGCTGGTCTAGAGAGACCTTTCATCTGATTGAATATATTCCTGATGTTTGTGAGTAATGATTTTCAATCCACATGTAAGCAGACAGCCAACAACTAAAACCTCAGCTTTGGGTTTCTCTCCCGGTGTTCTACTTAGCATGGGATACAATCAGGCCAAAGCATTTATTAAGCAGAGTCTAGCAGACCCAGTGCACCAAGTGGACCTAGTTAGAATCCCAAATTTTATTGCCAGTGAATCCAACAAGTACTATGTATCCCTTATGGCATACTTTATTAAACTCAAAATACATACCCTGTTTCCCTGAAAATAAGACCTCCCCGGATAATAAGCCCAATCAGGCTTTTGAGTGCATGAGCTAAAATAA